>CATKRW010000055.1:0-44135 GCA_949775025.1 Tricholauxania praeusta | reverse complement strand
AAGAATGCACGCTAGGGTATTGAAGGTGGTACCGTTGGATAGGTAATCTTTTCAGCTACAATTACGTAGTATAAAGTTTTTGCGTACGTCTTACGGTTTCGGAGAAATTTTGAAAATTGCAATTAAAAATGAAAAATGTAGACATATTTAACCGGAATGCGGAAAGTTGAAAATTTCCTAAAAATTGAGAATGCACGCTAGGGTATTGAAGGTGGTACCGTTGGATAGGTAATCTTTTCAGCTACAATTACGTAGTACAAAGTATTTGCGTAGGTGTTACGGTTTCGGAGAAATTTTGAAAATTGCAATTGAAAATGAAAAATGTAGGCATGTTTAAACCGGAATGCGGAAAGTTGAAAATTTCCTAAAAATTGAGAATGCACGCTAGGGTATTGAAGGTGGTACCATTGGATAGGTAATCTTTTCAGCTACAATTACGTAGTATAAAGTTTTTGCGTAGGTGTTACGGTTTCGGAGAAGATTTTGAAAATTGCAATTAAAAATGAAAAATGTAGACATATTTAACCGGAATGCGGAAAGTTGAAAATTTCCTAAAAACTAAGAATGCACGCTAGGGTATTGAAGGTGGTACCGTTGGATAGGTAATCTTTTCAGCTACAATTACGTAGTATAAAGTTTTTGCGTACGTCTTACGGTTTCGGAGAAATTTTGAAAAATTGCAATTAAAAATGAAAAATGTAGACATATTTAACCGGAATGCGGAAAGTTGAAAATTTCCTAAAAATTGAGAATGCACGCTAGGGGTATTGAAGGTGGTACCGTTGGATAGGTAATCTTTTCAGCTACAATTACGTAGTATAAAGTTTTTGCGTAGGTCTTACGGTTTCGGAGAAATTTTGAAAATTGCAATTAAAAATGAAAAATGTAGACATATTTAACCGGAATGCGGAAAAGTTGAAAATTTCCTAAAAATTAAGAATGCACGCTAGGGTATTGAAAGTGGTACCGTTGGATAGGTAATCTTTTCAGCTACAATTACGTAGTATAAAGTTTTTGCGTAGGTCTTACGGTTTCGGAGAAATTTTGAAAATTGCAATTAAAAATGAAAAATGTAGGCATGTTTAACCGGAATGCGGAAAGTTGAAAATTTCCTAAAAATTGAGAATGCACGCTAGGGTATTCAAGGTGGTACCGTTGGATAGGTAATCTTTTCAGCTACAATTACGTAGTACAAAGTTTTTGCGTAGGTCTTACGGTTTCGGAGAAATTTTGAAAATTGCAATTAAAAATGAAAAATGTAGACATATTTAACCGGAATGCGGAAAGTTGAAAATTTCCTAAAAATTGAGAATGCACGCTAGGGTATTGAAGGTGGTACCGTTGGATAGGTAATCTTTTCAGCTACAATTACGTAGTATAAAGTTTTTGCGTAGGTGTTACGGTTTCGGAGAAATTTTGAAAATTGCAATTAAAAATGAAAAATGTAGGCATGTTTAACCGGAATGCGGAAAGTTGAAAATTTCCTAAAAATTGAGAATGCACGCTAGGGTATTGAAGGTGGTATCGTTGGATAGGTAATCTTTTCAGCTACAATTACGTAGTATAAAGTTTTTGCGTAGGTCTTACGGTTTCGGAGAAATTTTGAAAATTGCAATTAAAAATGAAAAATGTAGGCATGTTTAACCGGAATGCGGAAAGTTGAAAATTTCCTAAAAATTGAGAATGCACGCTAGGGTATTCACGGTGGTACCGTTGGATAGGTAATCTTTTCAGCTACAATTACGTAGTACAAAGTTTTTGCGTAGGTCTTACGGTTTTGGAGAAATTTTGAAAATTGCAATTAAAAATGAAAAATGTAGACATATTTAACCGGAATGCGGAAAGTTGAAAATTTCCTAAAAATTGAGAATGCACGCTAGGGTATTGAAGGTGGTACCGTTGGATAGGTAATCTTTTCAGCTACAATTACGTAGTATAAAGTATTTGCGTAGGTGTTACGGTTTCGGAGAAATTTTGAAAATTGCAATTAAAAATGAAAAATGTAGGCATGTTTAACCGGAATGCGGAAAGTTGAAAATTTCCTAAAAATTGAGAATGCACGCTAGGGTATTGAAGGTGGTACCGTTGGATAGGTAATCTTTTCAGCTACAATTACGTAGTATAAAGTTTTTGCGTAGGTCTTACGGTTTCGGAGAAATTTTGAAAATTGCAATTAAAAATGAAAAATGTAGACATATTTAACCGGAATGCGGAAAGTTGAAAATTTCCTAAAAATTAAGAATGCACGCTAGGGTATTGAAGGTGGTAAAGTTGAATAGGTAATCTTTTCAGCTACAATTACGTAGTATAAAGTTTTTGCGTAGGTCTTACGGTTTCGGAGAAATTTTGAAAATTGCAATTAAAAATGAAAAATGTAGACATATTTAACCGGAATGCGGAAAGTTGAAAATTTCCTAAAAATTGAGAATGCACGCTAGGGTATTGAAGGTGGTACCGTTGAATAGGTAATCTTTTCAGCTACAATTACGTAGTATAAAGTTTTTGCGTAGGTCTTACGGTTTCGGAGAAATATTGAAAATTGCAATTAAAAATGAAAAATGTAGACATATTTAACCGGAATGCGGAAAGTTGAAAATTTCCTAAAATTTAAGAATGCACGCTAGGGTATTGAAGGTGGTACCGTTAAATAGGTAATCTTTTCAGCTACAATTACGTAGTATAAAGTTTTTGCGTAGGTCTTACGGTTTCGGAGAAATTTTGAAAATTGCAATTAAAAATGAAAAATGTAGGCATGTTTAACCGGAATGCGGAAAGTTGAAAATTTCCTAAAAATTGAGAATGCACGCTAGGGTATTGAAGGTGGTACCGTTGGATAGGTAATCTTTTCAGCTACAATTACGTAGTACAAAGTATTTGCGTAGGTGTTACGGTTTCGGAGAAATTTTGAAAATTGCAATTAAAAATGAAAAATGTAGGCATGTTTAACCGGAATGCGGAAAGTTGAAAATTTCCTAAAAATTGAGAATGCACGCTAGGGTATTGAAGGTGGTACCGTTGGATAGGTAATCTTTTCAGCTACAATTACGTAGTATAAAGTTTTTGCGTAGGTGTTACGGTTTCGGAGAAATTTTGAAAATTGCAATTAAAAATGAAAAATGTAGACATATTTAACCGGAATGCGGAAAGTTGAAAATTTCCTAAAAACTAAGAATGCACGCTAGGGTATTGAAGGTGGTACCGTTGGATAGGTAATCTTTTCAGCTACAATTACGTAATATAAAGTTTTTGCGTACGTCTTACGGTTTCGGAGAAATTTTGAAAATTGCAATTAAAAATGAAAAATGTAGACATATTTAACCGGAATGCGGAAAGTTGAAAATTTCCTAAAAATTGAGAATGCACGCTAGGGTATTCAAGGTGGTACCGTTGGATAGGTAATCTTTTCAGCTACAATTACGTAGTATAAAGTTTTTGCGTAGGTCTTACGGTTTCGGAGAAATTTTGAAAATTGCAATTAAAAATGAAAAATGTAGACATATTTAACCGGAATGCGGAAAGTTGAAAATTTCCTAAAAATTAAGAATGCACGCTAGGGTATTGAAGGTGTTACCGTTGGATAGGTAATCTTTTCAGCTACAATTACGTAGTATAAAGTTTTTGCGTAGGTCTTACGGTTTCGGAGAAATTTTGAAAATTGCAATTAAAAATGAAAAATGTAGGCATGTTTAACCGGAATGCGGAAAGTTGAAAATTTCCTAAAAATTGAGAATGCACGCTAGGGTATTCAAGGTGGTACCATTGGATAGGTAATCTTTTCAGCTACAATTACGAAGTACAAAGTTTTTGCGTAGGTCTTACGGTTTCGGAGAAATTTTGAAAATTGCAATTATAAATGAAAAATGTAGACATATTTAACCGGAATGCGGAAAGTTGAAAATTTCCTAAAAATTGAGAATGCACGCTAGGGTATTGAAGGTGGTACCGTTGGATAGGTAATCTTTTCAGCTACAATTACGTAGTATAAAGTTTTTGCGTAGGTGTTACGGTTTCGGAGAAATTTTGAAAATTGCAATTAAAAATGAAAAATGTAGGCATGTTTAACCGGAATGCGGAAAGTTGAAAATTTCCTAAAAATTGAGAATGCACGCTAGGGTATTGAAGGTGGTACCGTTGGATAGGTAATCTTTTCAGCTACAATTACGTAGTATAAAGTTTTTGCGTAGGTCTTACGGTTTCGGAGAAATTTTGAAAATTGCAATTAAAAATGAAAAATGTAGGCATGTTTAACCGGAATGCGGAAAGTTGAAAATTTCCTAAAAATTGAGAATGCACGCTAGGGTATTCAAGGTGGTACCGTTGGATAGGTAATCTTTTCAGCTACAATTACGTAGTACAAAGTTTTTGCGTAGGTCTTACGGTTTTGGAGAAATTTTGAAAATTGCAATTAAAAATGAAAAATGTAGACATATTTAACCGGAATGCGGAAAGTTGAAAATTTCCTAAAAATTGAGAATGCACGCTAGGGTATTGAAGGTGGTACCGTTGGATAGGTAATCTTTTCAGCTACAATTACGTAGTATAAAGTATTTGCGTAGGTGTTACGGTTTCGGAGAAATTTTGAAAATTGCAATTAAAAATGAAAAATGTAGGCATGTTTAACCGGAATGCGGAAAGTTGAAAATTTCCTAAAAATTGAGAATGCACGCTAGGGTATTGAAGGTGGTACCGTTGGATAGGTAATCTTTTCAGCTACAATTACGTAGTATAAAGTTTTTGCGTACGTCTTACGGTTTCGGAGAAATTTCGAAAATTGCAATTAAAAATGAAAAATGTAGACATATTTAACCGGAATGCGGAAAGTTGAAAATTTCCTAAAAATTGAGAATGCACGCTAGGGTATTGAAAGTGGTACCGTTGGATAGGTTATCTTTTCAGCTACAATTACGTAGTACAAAGTATTTGCGTAGGTGTTACGGTTTCGGAGAAATTTTGAAAATTGCAATTAAAAATGAAAAATGTAGGCATGTTTAACCGGAATGCGGAAAGTTGAAAATTTCCTAAAAATTGAGAATGCACGCTAGGGTATTGAAAGTGGTACCGTTGGATAGGTAATCTTTTCAGCTACAATTACGTAGTATAAAGTTTTTGCGTACGTCTTACGGTTTCGGAGAAATTTCGAAAATTGCAATTAAAAATGAAAAATGTAGACATATTTAACCGGAATGCGGAAAGTTGAAAATTTCCTAAAAATTGAGAATGCACGCTAGGGTATTGAAAATGGTACCGTTGGATAGGTAATCTTTTCAGCTACAATTACGTAGTACAAAGTATTTGCGTAGGTGTTACGGTTTCGGAGAAATTTTGAAAATTGCAATTAAAAATGAAAAATGTAGGCATGTTTAACCGGAATGCGGAAAGTTGAAAATTTCCTAAAAATTGAGAATGCACGCTAGGGTATTGAAAGTGGTACCGTTGGATAGGTAATCTTTTCAGCTACAATTACGTAGTATAAAGTTTTTGCGTACGTCTTACGGTTTCGGAGAAATTTCGAAAATTGCAATTAAAAATGAAAAATGTAGACATATTTAACCGGAATGCGGAAAGTTGAAAATTTCCTAAAAATTGAGAATACACGCTAGGGTATTGAAGGTGGTACCGTTGGATAGGTAATCTTTTCAGCTACAATTACGTTGTATAAAGTTTTTGCGTAGGTCTTACGGTTTCGGAGAAATTTTGAAAATTGCAATTAAAAATGAAAAATGTAGACATATTTAACCGGAATGCGGAAAGTTGAAAATTTCCTAAAAATTAAGAATGCACGCTAGGGTATTGAAGGTGGTACCGTTGGATAGGTAATCTTTTCAGCTACAATTACGTAGTATAAAGTTTTTGCGTAGGTCTTACGGTTTCGGAGAAATTTTGAAAATTGCAATTAAAAATGAAAAATGTAGGCATATTTAACCGGAATGCGGAAAGTTGAAAATTTCCTAAAAATTGAGAATGCACGCTAGGGTATTGAAGGTGGTACCGTTGAATAGGTAATCTTTTCAGCTACAATTACGTAGTATAAAGTTTTTGCGTAGGTCTTACGGTTTCGGAGAAATTTTGAAAATTGCAATTAAAAATGAAAAATGTAGGCATGTTTAACCGGAATGCGGAAAGTTGAAAATTTCCTAAAAATTGAGAACGCACGCTAGGGTATTGAAGGTGGTACCGTTGGATAGGTAATCTTTTCAGCTACAATTACGTGGTACAAAGTATTTGCGTAGGTGTTACGGTTTCGGAGAAATTTTGAAAATTGCAATTAAAAATGAAAAATGTAGACATATTTAACCGGAATGCGGAAAGTTGAAAATTTCCTAAAAATTGAGAATGCACGCTAGGGTATTGAAGGTGGTACCGTTGGATAGGTAATCTTTTCAGCTACAATTACGTAGTACAAAGTATTTGCGTAGGTGTTACGGTTTCGGAGAAATTTTGAAAATTGCAATTAAAAATGAAAAATGTAGGCATGTTTAACCGGAATGCGGAAAGTTGAAAATTTCCTAAAAATTGAGAATGCACGCTAGGGTATTGAAGGTGGTACCGTTAAATAGGTAATCTTTTCAGCTACAATTACTTGGTATAAAGTTTTTGCGTAGGTCTTACGGTTTCGGAGAAATTTTGAAAATTGCAATTAAAAATGAAAAATGTAGGCATGTTTAACCGGAATGCGGAAAGTTGAAAATTTCCTAAAAATTGAGAATGCACGCTAGGGTATTGAAGGTGGTACCGTTGGATAGGTAATCTTTTCAGCTACAATTACGTAGTATAAAGTTTTTGCGTAGGTCTTACGGTTTCGGAGAAATATTGAAAATTGCAATTAAAAATGAAAAATGTAGACATATTTAACCGGAATGCGGAAAGTTGAAAATTTCCTAAAAATTAAGAATGCACGCTAGGGTATTGAAGGTGGTACCGTTAAATAGGTAATCTTTTCAGCTACAATTACGTAGTATAAAGTTTTTGCGTAGGTCTTACGGTTTCGGAGAAATTTTGAAAATTGCAATTAAAAATGAAAAATGTAGGCATGTTTAACCGGAATGCGGAAAGTTGAAAATTTCCTAAAAATTAAGAATGCACGCTAGGGTATTGAAGGTGGTACCGTTAAATAGGTAATCTTTTCAGCTACAATTACGTAGTATAAAGTTTTTGCGTAGGTCTTACGGTTTCGGAGAAATTTTGAAAATTGCAATTAAAAATGAAAAATGTAGGCATGTTTAACCGGAATGCGGAAAGTTGAAAATTTCCTAAAAATTGAGAATGCACGCTAGGGTATTGAAGGTGGTACCGTTGGATAGGTAATCTTTTCAGCTACAATTACGTAGTACAAAGTATTTGCGTAGGTGTTACGGTTTCGGAGAAATTTTGAAAATTGCAATTAAAAATGAAAAATGTAGGCATGTTTAACCGGAATGCGGAAAGTTGAAAATTTCCTAAAAATTGAGAATGCACGCTAGGGTATTGAAGGTGGTACCGTTGGATAGGTAATCTTTTCAGCTACAATTACGTAGTATAAAGTTTTTGCGTAGGTGTTACGGTTTCGGAGAAATTTTGAAAATTGCAATTAAAAATGAAAAATGTAGACATATTTAACCGGAATGCGGAAAGTTGAAAATTTCCTAAAAATTAAGAATGCACGCTAGGGTATTGAAGGTGGTACCGTTGGATAGGTAATCTTTTCAGCTACAATTACGTAGTATAAAGTTTTTGCGTAGGTCTTACGGTTTTGGAGAAATTTTGAAAATTGCAATTAAAAATGAAAAATGTAGGCATGTTTAACCGGAATGCGGAAAGTTGAAAATTTCCTAAAAATTGAGAATGCACGCTAGGGTATTGAAGGTGCTACCGTTGGATAGGTAATCTTTTCAGCTACAATTACGTAGTATAAAGTTTTTGCGTAGGTCTTACGGTTTTGGAGAAATTTTGAAAATTGCAATTAAAAATGAAAAATGTAGGCATGTTTAACCGGAATGCGGAAAGTTGAAAATTTCCTAAAAATTGACAATGCACGCTAGGGTATTGAAGGTGGTACCGTTGGATAGGTAATCTTTTCAGCTACAATTACATAGTATAAAGTTTTTGCGTAGGTCTTACGGTTTTGGAGAAATTTTGAAAATTGCAATTAAAAATGAAAAATGTAGGCATGTTTAACCGGAATGCAGAAAGTTGAAAATTTCCTAAAAATTGAGAATGCACGCTAGGGTATTGAAGGTGGTACCGTTGGATAGGTAATCTTTTCAGCTACAATTACGTAGTATAAAGTTTTTGCGTAGGTGTTACGGTTTCGGAGAAATTTTGAAAATTGCAATTAAAAATGAAAAATGTAGGCATGTTTAACCGGAATGCGGAAAGTTGAAAATTTCCTAAAAATTGAGAATGCACGCTAGGGTATTGAAGGTGGTACCGTTGGATAGGTAATCTTTTCAGCTACAATTACGTAGTACAAAGTATTTGCGTAGGTGTTACGGTTTTGGAAAAATTTTGAAAATTGCAATTAAAAATGAAAAATGTAGGCATGTTTAACCGGAATGCGGAAAGTTGAAAATTTCCTAAAAATTGAGAATGCACGCTAGGGTATTGAAAGTGGTACCGTTGGATAGGTAATCTTTTCAGCTACAATTACGTAGTATAAAGTTTTTGCGTACGTCTTACGGTTTCGGAGAAATTTCGAAAATTGCAATTAAAAACGAAAAATGTAGACATATTTAACCGGAATGCGGAAAGTTGAAAATTTCCTAAAAATTGAGAATGCACGCTAGGGTATTGAAGGTGGTACCGTTAGATAGGTAATCTTTTCAGCTACAATTACGTTGTATAAAGTTTTTGCGTAGGTCTTACGGTTTCGGAGAAATTTTGAAAATTGCAATTAAAAATGAAAAATGTAGACATATTTAACCGGAATGCGGAAAGTTGAAAATTTCCTAAAAATTAAAAATGCACGCTAGGGTATTGAAGGTGGTACCGTTGGATAGGTAATCTTTTCAGCTACAATTACGTAGTATAAAGTTTTTGCGTAGGTCTTACGGTTTCGGAGAAATTTTGAAAATTGCAATTAAAAATGAAAAATGTAGGCATATTTAACCGGAATGCGGAAAGTTGAAAATTTCCTAAAAATTGAGAATGCACGCTAGGGTATTGAAGGTGGTACCGTTGAATAGGTAATCTTTTCAGCTACAATTACGTAGTATAAAGTTTTTGCGTAGGTCTTACGGTTTCGGAGAAATTTTGAAAATTGCAATTAAAAATGAAAAATGTAGACATATTTAACCGGAATGCGGAAAGTTGAAAATTTCCTAAAAATTGAGAATGCACGCTAGGGTATTGAAGGTGCTACCGTTGGATAGGTAATCTTTTCAGCTACAATTACGTAGTATAAAGTTTTTGCGTAGGTGTTACGGTTTCGGAGAAATTTTGAAAATTGCAATTAAAAATGAAAAATGTAGGCATGTTTAACCGGAATGCGGAAAGTTGAAAATTTCCTAAAAATTGAGAATGCACGCTAGGGTATTGAAGGTGGTACCGTTGGATAGGTAATCTTTTCAGCTACAATTACGTAGTATAAAGTTTTTGCGTAGGTATTACGGTTTCGAAGAAATTTTGAAAATTGCAATTAAAAATGAAAAATGTAGGCATGTTTAACCGGAATGCGGAAAGTTGAAAATTTCCTAAAAATTGAGAATGCACGCTAGGGTATTGAAGGTGGTACCGTTGGATAGGTAATCTTTTCAGCTACAATTACGTAGTACAAAGTATTTGCGTAGGTGTTACGGTTTTGGAAAAATTTTGAAAATTGCAATTAAAAATGAAAAATGTAGGCATGTTTAACCGGAATGCGGAAAGTTGAAAATTTCCTTAAAATTGAGAATGCACGCTAGGGTATTGAAAGTGGTACCGTTGGATAGGTAATCTTTTCAGCTACAATTACGTAGTATAAAGTTTTTGCGTAGGTCTTACGGTTTCGGAGAAATTTTGAAAATTGCAATTAAAAATGAAAAATGTAGACATATTTAACCGGAATGCGGAAAGTTGAAAATTTCCTTAAAATTGAGAATGCACGCTAGGGTATTGAAGGTGGTACCGTTGGATAGGTAATCTTTTCAGCTACAATTACGTAGTATAAAGTTTTTGCGTAGGTGTTACGGTTTCGGAGAAATTTTGAAAATTGCAATTAAAAATGAAAAATGTAGGCATGTTTAACCGGAATGCGGAAAGTTGAAAATTTCCTAAAAATTGAGAATGCACGCTAGGGTATTGAAGGTGGTACCGTTGGATAGGTCATCTTTTCAGCTACAATTACGTAGTATAAAGTTTTTGCGTAGGTCTTACGGTTTCGGAGAAATTTTGAAAATTGCAATTAAAAATGAAAAATGTAGGCATATTTAACCGGAATGCGGAAAGTTGAAAATTTCCTAAAAATTGAGAATGCACGCTAGGGTATTGAAGTAGGTAAAGTTGAATAGGTAATCTTTTTAGCTACAATTACGTAGTATAAAGTTTTTGCGTAGGTCTTACGGTTTCGGAGAAATTTTGAAAATTGCAATTAAAAATGAAAAATGTAGACATATTTAACCGGAATGCGGAAAGTTGAAAATTTCCTAAAAATTGAGAATGCACGCTAAGGTATTGAAGGTGCAACCGTTGGATAGGTAATCTTTTCAGCTACAATTACGTAGTATAAAGTTTTTGCGTAGGTGTTACGGTTTCGGAGAAATTTTGAAAATTGCAATTAAAAATGAAAAATGTAGGCATGTTTAACCGGAATGCGGAAAGTTGAAAATTACCTAAAAATTGAGAATGCACGCTAGGGTATTGAAGGTGGTACCGTTGGATAGGTAATCTTTTCAGCTACAATTACGTAGTTTTTGCGTAGGTGTTACGGGTTTGGAGAAATTTTGAAAATTGCAATTAAAATGAAAAATGTAGGCATGTTTAACCGGAATGCGGAAAGTTGAAAATTTCCTAAAAATTGAGAATGCACGCTAGGGTATTGAAAAGTGGGTACCGTTGGATAGGTAATCTTTTCAGCTACAGTTACGTAGTATAAAGTTTTTGCGTACGTCTTACGGTTTCGGAGAAATTTTGAAAATTGCAATTAAAAATGAAAAATGTAGACATATTTAACCGGAATGCGGAAAGTTGAAAATTTCCTTAAAATTGAGAATGCACGCTAGGGTATTGAAGGTGGTACGTTAGATAGGTAATCTTTTCAGCTACAATTACGTAGTATAAAGTTTTTGCGTAGGTCTTACGGTTTCGGAGAAATTTTGAAAATTGCAATTAAAAATGAAAAATGTAGACATATTTAACCGGAATGCGGAAAGTTGAAAATTTCCTAAAAATTAAGAATGCACGCTAGGGTATTGAAGGTGGTACCGTTGGATAGGTAATCTTTTCAGCTACAATTACTTTGTACAAAGTTTTTGCGTAGGTCTTACGGTTTTGGAGAAAATTTTGAAAATTGCAATTAAAAATGAAAAATGTAGGCATATTTAACCGGAATGCGGAAAGTTGAAAATTTCCTAAAAATTGAGAATGCACGCTAGGGTATTGAAGGTGGTACCGTTGGATAGGTAATCTTTTCAGCTACAATTACGTAGTATAAAGTTTTTGCGTAGGTCTTACGGTTTCGGAGAAATTTTGAAAATTGCAATTCAAAATGAAAAATGTAGGCATGTTTAACTGGAATGCGGAAAGTTGAAAATTTCCTAAAAATTGAGAATGCACGCTAGGGTATTGAAAGTGGTACCGTTGGATAGGTAATCTTTTCAGCTACAATTACTTGGTATAAAGTTTTTGCGTAGGTCTTACGGTTTCGGAGAAATTTTGAAAATTGCAATTAAAAATGAAAAATGTAGGCATGTTTAACCGGAATGCGGAAAGTTGAAAATTTCCTAAAAATTGAGAATGCACGCTAGGGTATTGAAGGTGGTACCGTTGGATAGGTAATCTTTTCAGCTACAATTACGTAGTATAAAGTTTTTGCGTAGGTCTTACGGTTTCGGAGAAATTTTGAAAATTGCAATTAAAAATGAAAAATGTAGACATATTTAACCGGAATGCGGAAAGTTGAAAATTTCCTAAAAATTAAGAATGCACGCTAGGGTATTGAAGGTGGTAAAGTTGAATAGGTAATCTTTTCAGCTACAATTACGTAGTATAAAGTTTTTGCGTAGGTCCTTACGGTTTCGGAGAAATTTTGAAAATTGCAATTAAAAATGAAAAATGTAGACATATTTAACCGGAATGCGGAAAGTTGAAAATTTCCTAAAAATTGAGAATGCACGCTAGGGTATTGAAGGTGGGTACCGTTGGATAGGTAATCTTTTCAGCTACAATTACGTAGTACAAAGTATTTGCGTAGGTGTTACGGTTTTCGGAGAAATTTTGAAAATTGCAATTAAAAATGAAAATGTAGGCATGTTTAACCGGAATGCGGAAAGTTGAAAATTTCCTAAAAATTGAGAATGCACGCTAGGGTATTGAAGGTGGGTACCATTGGATAGGTAATCTTTTCAGCTACAATTACGTAGTATAAAGTTTTTGCGTAGGTGTTACGGTTTCGGAGAAATTTTGAAAATTGCAATTAAAAAATGAAAATGTAGACATATTTAACCGGAATGCGGAAAGTTGAAAATTTCCTAAAAATTGAGAATGCACGCTAGGGTATTGAAGGTGGTACCGTTGGATAGGTAATCTTTTCAGCTACAATTACGTAGTATAAAGTTTTTGCGTACGTCTTACGGTTTCGGAGAAATTTTGAAAATTGCAATTAAAAATGAAAAATGTAGACATATTTAACCGGAATGCGGAAAGTTGAAAATTTCCTAAAAATTGAGAATGCACGCTAGGGTATTGAAGGTGGTACCGTTGGATAGGTAATCTTTTCAGCTACAATTACGTAGTACAAAGTATTTGCGTAGGTGTTACGGTTTCGGGAAGAAATTTTGAAAATTGCAATTAAAAATGAAAAATGTAGGCATGTTTAACCGGAATGCGGAAAGTTGAAAATTTTCCTAAAAATTGAGAATGCACGCTAGGGTATTGAAGGTGGTACCATTGGATAGGTAATCTTTTCAGCTACAATTACGTAGTATAAAGTTTTTGCGTAGGTGTTACGGGTTTCGGAGAAATTTTGAAAATTGCAATTAAAAATGAAAAATGTAGACATATTTAACCGGAATGCGGAAAGTTGAAAATTTCCTAAAAACTAAGAATGCACGCTAGGGTATTGAAGGTGGTACCGTTGGATAGGTAATCTTTTCAGCTACAATTACGTAGTATAAAGTTTTTGCGTACGTCTTACGGTTTCGGAGAAATTTTGAAAATTGCAATTAAAAATGAAAAATGTAGACATATTTAACCGGAATGCGGAAAGTTGAAAATTTCCTAAAAATTGAGAATGCACGCTAGGGTATTGAAGGTGGTACCGTTGGATAGGTAATCTTTTCAGCTACAATTACGTAGTATAAAGTTTTTGCGTAGGTCTTACGGTTTCGGAGAAATTTTGAAAATTGCAATTAAAAATGAAAAATGTAGACATATTTAACCGGAATGCGGAAAGTTGAAAATTTCCTAAAAATTAAGAATGCACGCTAGGGTATTGAAAGTGGTACCGTTGGATAGGTAATCTTTTCAGCTACAATTACGTAGTATAAAGTTTTTGCGTAGGTCTTACGGTTTCGGAGAAATTTTGAAAATTGCAATTAAAAATGAAAAATGTAGGCATGTTTAACCGGAATGCGGAAAGTTGAAAATTTCCTAAAAATTGAGAATGCACGCTAGGGTATTCAAGGTGGTACCGTTGGATAGGTAATCTTTTCAGCTACAATTACGTAGTACAAAGTTTTTGCGTAGGTCTTACGGTTTCGGAGAAATTTTGAAAATTGCAATTAAAAATGAAAAATGTAGACATATTTAACCGGAATGCGGAAAGTTGAAAATTTCCTAAAAATTGAGAATGCACGCTAGGGTATTGAAGGTGGTACCGTTGGATAGGTAATCTTTTCAGCTACAATTACGTAGTATAAAGTTTTTGCGTAGGTGTTACGGTTTCGGAGAAATTTTGAAAATTGCAATTAAAAATGAAAAATGTAGGCATGTTTAACCGGAATGCGGAAAGTTGAAAATTTCCTAAAAATTGAGAATGCACGCTAGGGTATTGAAGGTGGTATCGTTGGATAGGTAATCTTTTCAGCTACAATTACGTAGTATAAAGTTTTTGCGTAGGTCTTACGGTTTCGGAGAAATTTTGAAAATTGCAATTAAAAATGAAAAATGTAGGCATGTTTAACCGGAATGCGGAAAGTTGAAAATTTCCTAAAAATTGAGAATGCACGCTAGGGTATTCACGGTGGTACCGTTGGATAGGTAATCTTTTCAGCTACAATTACGTAGTACAAAGTTTTTGCGTAGGTCTTACGGTTTTGGAGAAATTTTGAAAATTGCAATTAAAAATGAAAAATGTAGACATATTTAACCGGAATGCGGAAAGTTGAAAATTTCCTAAAAATTGAGAATGCACGCTAGGGTATTGAAGGTGGTACCGTTGGATAGGTAATCTTTTCAGCTACAATTACGTAGTATAAAGTATTTGCGTAGGTGTTACGGTTTCGGAGAAATTTTGAAAATTGCAATTAAAAATGAAAAATGTAGGCATGTTTAACCGGAATGCGGAAAGTTGAAAATTTCCTAAAAATTGAGAATGCACGCTAGGGTATTGAAGGTGGTACCGTTGGATAGGTAATCTTTTCAGCTACAATTACGTAGTATAAAGTTTTTGCGTAGGTCTTACGGTTTCGGAGAAATTTTGAAAATTGCAATTAAAAATGAAAAATGTAGACATATTTAACCGGAATGCGGAAAGTTGAAAATTTCCTAAAAATTAAGAATGCACGCTAGGGTATTGAAGGTGGTAAAGTTGAATAGGTAATCTTTTCAGCTACAATTACGTAGTATAAAGTTTTTGCGTAGGTCTTACGGTTTCGGAGAAATTTTGAAAATTGCAATTAAAAATGAAAAATGTAGACATATTTAACCGGAATGCGGAAAGTTGAAAATTTCCTAAAAATTGAGAATGCACGCTAGGGTATTAAAGGTGGTACCGTTGAATAGGTAATCTTTTCAGCTACAATTACGTAGTATAAAGTTTTTGCGTAGGTCTTACGGTTTCGGAGAAATATTGAAAATTGCAATTAAAAATGAAAAATGTAGACATATTTAACCGGAATGCGGAAAGTTGAAAATTTCCTAAAAATTAAGAATGCACGCTAGGGTATTGAAGGTGGTACCGTTAAATAGGTAATCTTTTCAGCTACAATTACGTAGTATAAAGTTTTTGCGTAGGTCTTACGGTTTCGGAGAAATTTTGAAAATTGCAATTAAAAATGAAAAATGTAGGCATGTTTAACCGGAATGCGGAAAGTTGAAAATTTCCTAAAAATTGAGAATGCACGCTAGGGTATTGAAGGTGGTACCGTTGGATAGGTAATCTTTTCAGCTACAATTACGTAGTACAAAGTATTTGCGTAGGTGTTACGGTTTCGGAGAAATTTTGAAAATTGCAATTAAAAATGAAAAATGTAGGCATGTTTAACCGGAATGCGGAAAGTTGAAAATTTCCTAAAAATTGAGAATGCACGCTAGGGTATTGAAGGTGGTACCGTTGGATAGGTAATCTTTTCAGCTACAATTACGTAGTATAAAGTTTTTGCGTAGGTGTTACGGTTTCGGAGAAATTTTGAAAATTGCAATTAAAAATGAAAAATGTAGACATATTTAACCGGAATGCGGAAAGTTGAAAATTTCCTAAAAACTAAGAATGCACGCTAGGGTATTGAAGGTGGTACCGTTGGATAGGTAATCTTTTCAGCTACAATTACGTAATATAAAGTTTTTGCGTACGTCTTACGGTTTCGGAGAAATTTTGAAAATTGCAATTAAAAATGAAAAATGTAGACATATTTAACCGGAATGCGGAAAGTTGAAAATTTCCTAAAAATTGAGAATGCACGCTAGGGTATTCAAGGTGGTACCGTTGGATAGGTAATCTTTTCAGCTACAATTACGTAGTATAAAGTTTTTGCGTAGGTCTTACGGTTTCGGAGAAATTTTGAAAATTGCAATTAAAAATGAAAAATGTAGACATATTTAACCGGAATGCGGAAAGTTGAAAATTTCCTAAAAATTAAGAATGCACGCTAGGGTATTGAAGGTGGTACCGTTGGATAGGTAATCTTTTCAGCTACAATTACGTAGTATAAAGTTTTTGCGTAGGTCTTACGGTTTCGGAGAAATTTTGAAAATTGCAATTAAAAATGAAAAATGTAGGCATGTTTAACCGGAATGCGGAAAGTTGAAAATTTCCTAAAAATTGAGAATGCACGCTAGGGTATTCAAGGTGGTACCATTGGATAGGTAATCTTTTCAGCTACAATTACGAAGTACAAAGTTTTTGCGTAGGTCTTACGGTTTCGGAGAAATTTTGAAAATTGCAATTATAAATGAAAAATGTAGACATATTTAACCGGAATGCGGAAAGTTGAAAATTTCCTAAAAATTGAGAATGCACGCTAGGGTATTGAAGGTGGTACCGTTGGATAGGTAATCTTTTCAGCTACAATTACGTAGTATAAAGTTTTTGCGTAGGTGTTACGGTTTCGGAGAAATTTTGAAAATTGCAATTAAAAATGAAAAATGTAGGCATGTTTAACCGGAATGCGGAAAGTTGAAAATTTCCTAAAAATTGAGAATGCACGCTAGGGTATTGAAGGTGGTACCGTTGGATAGGTAATCTTTTCAGCTACAATTACGTAGTATAAAGTTTTTGCGTAGGTCTTACGGTTTCGGAGAAATTTTGAAAATTGCAATTAAAAATGAAAAATGTAGGCATGTTTAACCGGAATGCGGAAAGTTGAAAATTTCCTAAAAATTGAGAATGCACGCTAGGGTATTCAAGGTGGTACCGTTGGATAGGTAATCTTTTCAGCTACAATTACTTAGTACAAAGTTTTTGCGTAGGTCTTACGGTTTTGGAGAAATTTTGAAAATTGCAATTAAAAATGAAAAATGTAGACATATTTAACCGGAATGCGGAAAGTTGAAAATTTCCTAAAAATTGAGAATGCACGCTAGGGTATTGAAGGTGGTACCGTTGGATAGGTAATCTTTTCAGCTACAATTACGTAGTATAAAGTATTTGCGTAGGTGTTACGGTTTCGGAGAAATTTTGAAAATTGCAATTAAAAATGAAAAATGTAGGCATGTTTAACCGGAATGCGGAAAGTTGAAAATTTCCTAAAAATTGAGAATGCACGCTAGGGTATTGAAGGTGGTACCGTTGGATAGGTAATCTTTTCAGCTACAATTACGTAGTATAAAGTTTTTGCGTACGTCTTACGGTTTCGGAGAAATTTCGAAAATTGCAATTAAAAATGAAAAATGTAGACATATTTAACCGGAATGCGGAAAGTTGAAAATTTCCTAAAAATTGAGAATGCACGCTAGGGTATTGAAAGTGGTACCGTTGGATAGGTTATCTTTTCAGCTACAATTACGTAGTACAAAGTATTTGCGTAGGTGTTACGGTTTCGGAGAAATTTTGAAAATTGCAATTAAAAATGAAAAATGTAGGCATGTTTAACCGGAATGCGGAAAGTTGAAAATTTCCTAAAAATTGAGAATGCACGCTAGGGTATTGAAAGTGGTACCGTTGGATAGGTAATCTTTTCAGCTACAATTACGTAGTATAAAGTTTTTGCGTACGTCTTACGGTTTCGGAGAAATTTCGAAAATTGCAATTAAAAATGAAAAATGTAGACATATTTAACCGGAATGCGGAAAGTTGAAAATTTCCTAAAAATTGAGAATGCACGCTAGGGTATTGAAAATGGTACCGTTGGATAGGTAATCTTTTCAGCTACAATTACGTAGTACAAAGTATTTGCGTAGGTGTTACGGTTTCGGAGAAATTTTGAAAATTGCAATTAAAAATGAAAAATGTAGGCATGTTTAACCGGAATGCGGAAAGTTGAAAATTTCCTAAAAATTGAGAATGCACGCTAGGGTATTGAAAGTAGTACCGTTGGATAGGTAATCTTTTCAGCTACAATTACGTAGTATAAAGTTTTTGCGTACGTCTTACGGTTTCGGAGATATTTCGAAAATTGCAATTAAAAATGAAAAATGTAGACATATTTAACCGGAATGCGGAAAGTTGAAAATTTCCTAAAAATTGAGAATACACGCTAGGGTATTGAAGGTGGAACCGTTGGATAGGTAATCTTTTCAGCTACAATTACGTTGTATAAAGTTTTTGCGTAGGTCTTACGGTTTCGGAGAAATTTTGAAAATTGCAATTAAAAATGAAAAATGTAGACATATTTAACCGGAATGCGGAAAGTTGAAAATTTCCTAAAAATTAAGAATGCACGCTAGGGTATTGAAGGTGGTACCGTTGGATAGGTAATCTTTTCAGCTACAATTACGTAGTATAAAGTTTTTGCGTAGGTCTTACGGTTTCGGAGAAATTTTGAAAATTGCAATTAAAAATGAAAAATGTAGGCATATTTAACCGGAATGCGGAAAGTTGAAAATTTCCTAAAAATTGAGAATGCACGCTAGGGTATTGAAGGTGGTACCGTTGAATAGGTAATCTTTTCAGCTACAATTACGTAGTATAAAGTTTTTGCGTAGGTCTTACGGTTTCGGAGAAATTTTGAAAATTGCAATTAAAAATGAAAAATGTAGGCATGTTTAACCGGAATGCGGAAAGTTGAAAATTTCCTAAAAATTGAGAACGCACGCTAGGGTATTGAAGGTGGTACCGTTGGATAGGTAATCTTTTCAGCTACAATTACGTGGTACAAAGTATTTGCGTAGGTGTTACGGTTTCGGAGAAATTTTGAAAATTGCAATTAAAAATGAAAAATGTAGACATATTTAACCGGAATGCGGAAAGTTGAAAATTTCCTAAAAATTGAGAATGCACGCTAGGGTATTGAAGGTGGTACCGTTGGATAGGTAATCTTTTCAGCTACAATTACGTAGTACAAAGTATTTGCGTAGGTGTTACGGTTTCGGAGAAATTTTGAAAATTGCAATTAAAAATGAAAAATGTAGGCATGTTTAACCGGAATGCGGAAAGTTGAAAATTTCCTAAAAATTGAGAATGCACGCTAGGGTATTGAAGGTGGTACCCGTTAAATAGGTAATCTTTTCAGCTACAATTACTTGGTATAAAGTTTTTGCGTAGGTCTTACGGTTTCGGAGAAATTTTGAAAATTGCAATTAAAAATGAAAAATGTAGGCATGTTTAACCGGAATGCGGAAAGTTGAAAATTTCCTAAAAATTGAGAATGCACGCTAGGGTATTGAAGGTGGTACCGTTGGATAGGTAATCTTTTCAGCTACAATTACGTAGTATAAAGTTTTTGCGTAGGTCTTACGGTTTCGGAGAAATATTGAAAATTGCAATTAAAAATGAAAAATGTAGACATATTTAACCGGAATGCGGAAAGTTGAAAATTTCCTAAAAATTAAGAATGCACGCTAGGGTATTGAAGGTGGTACCGTTAAATAGGTAATCTTTTCAGCTACAATTACGTAGTATAAAGTTTTTGCGTAGGTCTTACGGTTTCGGAGAAATTTTGAAAATTGCAATTAAAAATGAAAAATGTAGGCATGTTTAACCGGGAATGCGGAAAGTTGAAAATTTCCTAAAAATTAAGAATGCACGCTAGGGTATTGAAGGTGGTACCGTTAAATAGGTAATCTTTTCAGCTACAATTACGTAGTATAAAGTTTTTGCGTAGGTCTTACGGTTTCGGAGAAATTTTGAAAATTGCAATTAAAAATGAAAAATGTAGGCATGTTTAACCGGAATGCGGAAAGTTGAAAATTTCCTAAAAATTGAGAATGCACGCTAGGGTATTGAAGGTGGTACCGTTGGATAGGTAATCTTTTCAGCTACAATTACGTAGTACAAAGTATTTGCGTAGGTGTTACGGTTTCGGAGAAATTTTGAAAATTGCAATTAAAAATGAAAAATGTAGGCATGTTTAACCGGAATGCGGAAAGTTGAAAATTTCCTAAAAATTGAGAATGCACGCTAGGGTATTGAAGGTGGTACCGTTGGATAGGTAATCTTTTCAGCTACAATTACGTAGTATAAAGTTTTTGCGTAGGTGTTACGGTTTCGGAGAAATTTTGAAAATTGCAATTAAAAATGAAAAATGTAGACATATTTAACCGGAATGCGGAAAGTTGAAAATTTCCTAAAAATTAAGAATGCACGCTAGGGTATTGAAGGTGGTACCGTTGGATAGGTAATCTTTTCAGCTACAATTACGTAGTATAAAGTTTTTGCGTAGGTCTTACGGTTTTGGAGAAATTTTGAAAATTGCAATTAAAAATGAAAAATGTAGGCATGTTTAACCGGAATGCGGAAAGTTGAAAATTTCCTAAAAATTGAGAATGCACGCTAGGGTATTGAAGGTGCTACCGTTGGATAGGTAATCTTTTCAGCTACAATTACGTAGTATAAAGTTTTTGCGTAGGTCTTACGGTTTTGGAGAAATTTTGAAAATTGCAATTAAAAATGAAAAATGTAGGCATGTTTAACCGGAATGCGGAAAGTTGAAAATTTCCTAAAAATTGACAATGCACGCTAGGGTATTGAAGGTGGTACCGTTGGATAGGTAATCTTTTCAGCTACAATTACATAGTATAAAGTTTTTGCGTAGGTCTTACGGTTTTGGAGAAATTTTGAAAATTGCAATTAAAAATGAAAAATGTAGGCATGTTTTAACCGGAATGCGGAAAGTTGAAAATTTCCTAAAAATTGAGAATGCACGCTAGGGTATTGAAGGTGGTACCGTTGGATAGGTAATCTTTTCAGCTACAATTACGTAGTATAAAGTTTTTGCGTAGGTGTTACGGTTTCGGAGAAATTTTGAAAATTGCAATTAAAAATGAAAAATGTAGGCATGTTTAACCGGAATGCGGAAAGTTGAAAATTTCCTAAAAATTGAGAATGCACGCTAGGGTATTGAAAGTGGTACCGTTGGATAGGTAATCTTTTCAGCTACAATTACGTAGTACAAAGTATTTGCGTAGGTGTTACGGTTTTGGAAAAATTTTGAAATTGCAATTAAAAATGAAAAATGTAGGCATGTTTAACGGAATGCGGAAAGTTGAAAATTTCCTAAAAATTGAGAATGCACGCTAGGGTATTGAAAGTGGTACCGTTGGATAGGTAATCTTTTCAGCTACAATTACGTAGTATAAAGTTTTTGCGTACGTCTTACGGTTTCGGAGAAATTTCGAAAATTGCAATTAAAAACGAAAAATGTAGACATATTTAACCGGAATGCGGAAAGTTGAAAATTTCCTAAAAATTGAGAATGCACGCTAGGGTATTGAAGGTGGTACCGTTAGATAGGTAATCTTTTCAGCTACAATTACGTTGTATAAAGTTTTTGCGTAGGTCTTACGGTTTCGGAGAAATTTTGAAAATTGCAATTAAAAATGAAAAATGTAGACATATTTAACCGGAATGCGGAAAGTTGAAAATTTCCTAAAAATTAAAAATGCACGCTAGGGTATTGAAGGTGGGTACCGTTGGATAGGTAATCTTTTCAGCTACAATTACGTAGTATAAAGTTTTTGCGTAGGTCTTACGGTTTCGGAGAAAATTTTGAAAATTGCAATTAAAAATGAAAAATGTAGGCATATTTAACCGGAATGCGGAAAGTTGAAAATTTCCTAAAAATTGAGGAATGCACGCTAGGGTATTGAAGGTGGTACCGTTGAATAGGTAATCTTTTCAGCTACAATTACGTAGTATAAAGTTTTTGCGTAGGTCTTACGGTTTCGGAGAAATTTTGAAAATTGCAATTAAAAATGAAAAATGTAGACATATTTAACCGGAATGCGGAAAGTTGAAAATTTCCTAAAAATTGAGAATGCACGCTAGGGTATTGAAGGTGCTACCGTTGGATAGGTAATCTTTTCAGCTACAATTACGTAGTATAAAGTTTTTGCGTAGGTGTTACGGTTTCGGAGAAATTTTGAAAATTGCAATTAAAAATGAAAAATGTAGGCATGTTTAACCGGAATGCGGAAAGTTGAAAATTTCCTAAAAATTGAGAATGCACGCTAGGGTATTGAAGGTGGTACCGTTGGATAGGTAATCTTTTCAGCTACAATTACGTAGTATAAAGTTTTTGCGTAGGTATTACGGTTTCGAAGAAATTTTGAAAATTGCAATTAAAAATGAAAAATGTAGGCATGTTTAACCGGAATGGCGGAAAGTTGAAAATTTCCTAAAATTGAGAATGCACGCTAGGGTATTGAAGGTGGGTACCGTTGGATAGGTAATCTTTTCAGCTACAATTACGTAGTACAAAGTATTTGCGTAGGTGTTACGGTTTTGGAAAAATTTTGAAAATTGCAATTAAAAATGAAAAATGTAGGCATGTTTTAACCGGAATGCGGAAAGTTGAAAATTTCCTTAAAATTGAGAATGCACGCTAGGGTATTGAAAGTGGTTACCGTTGGATAGGTAATCTTTTCAGCTACAATTACGTAGTATAAAGTTTTTGCGTACGTCTTACGGTTTCGGAGAAATTTTGAAAATTGCAATTAAAAATGAAAAATGTAGACATATTTAACCGGAATGCGGGAAAGTTGAAAATTTCCTTAAAATTGAGAATGCACGCTAGGGTATTGAAGGTGGTACGTTGGATAGGTAATCTTTTCAGCTACAATTACGTAGTATAAAGTTTTTGCGTAGGTGTTACGGTTTCGGAGAAATTTTGAAAATTGCAATTAAAAATGAAAAATGTAGGCATGTTTAACCGGAATGCGGAAAGTTGAAAATTTCCTAAAAATTGAGAATGCACGCTAGGGTATTGAAGGTGGTACCGTTGGATAGGTCATCTTTTCAGCTACAATTACGTAGTATAAAGTTTTTGCGTAGGTCTTACGGTTTCGGAGAAATTTTGAAAATTGCAATTAAAAATGAAAAATGTAGGCATATTTAACCGGAATGCGGAAAGTTGAAAATTTCCTAAAAATTGAGAATGCACGCTAGGGTATTGAAGTAGGTAAAGTTGAATAGGTAATCTTTTTAGCTACAATTACGTAGTATAAAGTTTTTGCGTAGGTCTTACGGTTTCGGAGAAATTTTGAAAATTGCAATTAAAAATGAAAAATGCAGACATATTTAACCGGAATGCGGAAAGTTGAAAATTTCCTAAAAATTGAGAATGCACGCTAAGGTATTGAAGGTGCAACCGTTGGATAGGTAATCTTTTCAGCTACAATTACGTAGTATAAAGTTTTTGCGTAGGTGTTACGGTTTCGGAGAAATTTTGAAAATTGCAATTAAAAATGAAAAATGTAGGCATGTTTAACCGGAATGCGGAAAGTTGAAAATTACCTAAAAATTGAGAATGCACGCTAGGGTATTGAAGGTGGTACCATTGGATAGGTAATCTTTTCAGCTACAATTACGTAGTATAAAGTTTTTGCGTAGGTGTTACGGGTTTGGAGAAATTTTGAAAATTGCAATTAAAAATGAAAAATGTAGGCATGTTTAACCGGAATGCGGAAAGTTGAAAATTTCCTAAAAATTGAGAATGCACGCTAGGGTATTGAAAGTGGTACCGTTGGATAGGTAATCTTTTCAGCTACAGTTACGTAGTATAAAGTTTTTGCGTACGTCTTACGGTTTCGGAGAAATTTTGAAAATTGCAATTAAAAATGAAAAATGTAGACATATTTAACCGGAATGCGGAAAGTTGAAAATTTCCTTAAATTGAGAATGCACGCTAGGGTATTGAAGGTGGTACCGTTAGATAGGTAATCTTTTCAGCTACAATTACGTAGTATAAAGTTTTTGCGTAGGTCTTACGGTTTCGGAGAAATTTTGAAAATTGCAATTAAAAATGAAAATGTAGACATATTTAACCGGAATGCGGAAAGTTGAAAATTTCCTAAAATTAAGAATGCACGCTAGGGTATTGAAGGTGGTACCGTTGGATAGGTAATCTTTTCAGCTACAATTACTTTGTACAAAGTTTTTGCGTAGGTCTTACGGTTTTGGAGAAATTTTGAAAATTGCAATTAAAAATGAAAAATGTAGGCATATTTAACCGGAATGCGGAAAGTTGAAAATTTCCTAAAAATTGAGAATGCACGCTAGGGTATTGAAGGTGGTACCGTTGGATAGGTAATCTTTTCAGCTACAATTACGTAGTATAAAGTTTTTGCGTAGGTCTTACGGTTTCGGAGAAATTTTGAAAATTGCAATTCAAAATGAAAAATGTAGGCATGTTTAACTGGAATGCGGAAAGTTGAAAATTTCCTAAAAATTGAGAATGCACGCTAGGGTATTGAAAGTGGTACCGTTGGATAGGTAATCTTTTCAGCTACAATTACGTAGTATAAAGTTTTTGCGTAGGTCTTACGGTTTTGGAGAAATTTTGAAAATTGCAATTAAAAATGAAAAATGTAGGCATGTTTAACCGGAATGCGGAAAGTTGAAAATTTCCTAAAAATTGACAATGCACGCTAGGGTATTGAAGGTGGTACCGTTGGATAGGTAATCTTTTCAGCTACAATTACGTAGTATAAAGTTTTTGCGTAGGTCTTACGGTTTCGGAGAAATTTTGAAAATTGCAATTAAAAATGAAAAATGTAGACATATTTAACCGGAATGCGGAAAGTTGAAAATTTCCTAAAAATTAAGAATGCACGCTAGGGTATTGAAGGTGGTAAAGTTGAATAGGTAATCTTTTCAGCTACAATTACGTAGTATAAAGTTTTTGCGTAGGTCTTACGGTTTCGGAGAAATTTTGAAAATTGCAATTAAAAATGAAAAATGTAGGCATATTTAACCGGAATGCGGAAAGTTGAAAATTTCCTAAAAATTGAGAATGCACGCTAGGGTATTGAAGGTGGTACCGTTGAATAGGTAATCTTTTCAGCTACAATTACGTAGTATAAAGTTTTTGCGTAGGTGTTACGGTTTCGGAGAAATTTTGAAAATTGCAATTAAAAATGAAAAATGTAGACATATTTAACCGGAATGCGGAAAGTTGAAAATTTCCTAAAAATTAAGAATGCACGCTAGGGTATTGAAGGTGGTACCGTTGGATAGGTAATCTTTTCAGCTACAATTACGTAGTATAAAGTTTTTGCGTAGGTCTTACGGTTTTGGAGAAATTTTGAAAATTGCAATTAAAAATGAAAAATGTAGGCATGTTTAACCGGAATGCGGGAAAGTTGAAAATTTCCTAAAAATTGAGAATGCACGCTAGGGTATTGAAGGTGCTACCGTTGGATAGGTAATCTTTTCAGCTACAATTACGTAGTATAAAGTTTTTGCGTAGGTCTTACGGTTTGGGAGAAATTTTGAAAATTGCAATTAAAAATGAAAAATGTAGGCATGTTTAACCGGAATGCGGAAAGTTGAAAATTTCCTAAAAATTGACAATGCACGCTAGGGTATTGAAGGTGGTACCGTTGGATAGGTAATCTTTTCAGCTACAATTACGTTGTATAAAGTTTTTGCGTAGGTCTTACGGTTTCGGAGAAATTTTGAAAATTGCAATTAAAAATGAAAAATGTAGTCATGTTTAACCGGAATGCGGAAAGTTGAAAATTTCTTTAAAATTGAGAATGCACGCTAGGGTATTGAAGGTGGTACCGTTAGATAGGTAATCTTTTCAGCTACAATTACGTAGTATAAAGTTTTTGCGTAGGTGTTACGGTTTTGGAGAAATTTTGAAAATTGCAATTAAAAATGAAAAATGTAGGCATGTTTAACCGGAATGCGGAAAGTTGAAAATTTCCTAAAAATTGAGAATGCACGCTAGGGTATTGAAGGTGGTACCGTTGGATAGGTAATCTTTTCAGCTACAATTACGTAGTATAAAGTATTTGCGTAGGTGTTACGGTTTCGGAGAAATTTTGAAAATTGCAATTAAAAATGAAAAATGTAGGCATGTTTAACCGGAATGCGGAAAGTTGAAAATTTCCTAAAATTGAGAATGCACGCTAGGGTATTGAAGGTAATACCGTTGGATAGGTAATCTTTTCAGCTACAATTACGTAGTATAAAGTTTTTGCGTAGGTGTTACGGTTTCGGAGAAATTTTGAAAATTGCAATTAAAAATGAAAAATGTAGACATATTTAACCGGAATGCGGAAAGTTGAAAATTTCCTAAAAATTGAGAATGCACGCTAGGGTATTGAAGGTGGTACCGTTGAATAGGTAATCTTTTCAGCTACAATTACGTAGTATAAAGTTTTTGCGTAGGTGTTACGGTTTCGGAGAAATTTTGAAAATTGCAATTAAAAATGAAAAAATGTAGGCATGTTTAACCGGAATGCGGAAAGTTGAAAATTTCCTAAAAATTGAGAATGCACGCTAGGGTATTGAAGGTGGTACCGTTGGATAGGTAATCTTTTCAGCTACAATTACGTAGTATAAAGTTTTTGCGTAGGTATTACGGTTTCGAAGAAATTTTGAAAATTGCAATTAAAAATGAAAAATGTAGGCATGTTTAACCGGAATGCGGAAAGTTGAAAATTTCCTAAAAATTGAGAATGCACGCTAGGGTATTGAAGGTGGTACCGTTGGATAGGTAATCTTTTCAGCTACAATTACGTAGTACAAAGTATTTGCGTAGGTGTTACGGTTTTGGAAAAATTTTGAAAATTGCAATTAAAAATGAAAAATGTAGGCATGTTTAACCGGAATGCGGAAAGTTGAAAATTTCCTTAAAATTGAGAATGCACGCTAGGGTATTGAAAGTGGTACCGTTGGATAGGTAATCTTTTCAGCTACAATTACGTAGTATAAAGTTTTTGCGTACGTCTTACGGTTTCGGAGAAATTTTGAAAATTGCAATTAAAAATGAAAAATGTAGACATATTTAACCGGAATGCGGAAAGTTGAAAATTTCCTAAAAATTGAGAATGCACGCTAGGGTATTGAAGGTGGTACCGTTGAATAGGTAATCTTTTCAGCTACAATTACGTAGTATAAAGTTTTTGCGTAGGTGCTACGGTTTCGGAGAAATTTTGAAAATTGCAATTAAAAATGAAAAATGTAGACATATTTAACCGGAATGCGGAAAGTTGAAAATTTCCTAAAAATTAAGAATGCACGCTAGGGTATTGAAGGTGGTACCGTTGGATAGGTAATCTTTTCAGCTACAATTACGTAGTATAAAGTTTTTGCGTAGGTGTTACGGGTTTGGAGAAATTTTGAAAATTGCAATTAAAAATGAAAAATGTAGGCATATTTAACCGGAATGCGGAAAGTTGAAAATTTCCTAAAAATTGAGAATGCACGCTAGGGTATTAAAGGTGGTACCGTTGAATAGGTAATCTTTTCAGCTACAATTAACGTAGTATAAAGTTTTTGCGTAGGTCTTACGGTTTCGGAGAAATTTTGAAAATTGCAATTAAAAATGAAAATGTAGACATATTTAACCGGAATGCGGAAAGTTGAAAATTTCCTAAAAATTGAGAATGCACGCTAGGGTATTGAAGGTGCAACCGTTGGATAGGTAATCTTTTCAGCTACAATTACGTAGTATAAAGTTTTGCGTAGGTGTTACGGTTTCGGAGAAATTTTGAAAATTGCAATTAAAAATGAAAAATGTAGGCATGTTTAACCGGAATGCGGAAAGTTGAAAATTACCTAAAAATTGAGAATGCACGCTAGGGTATTGAAGGTGGTACCGTTGGATAGGTAATCTTTTCAGCTACAATTACGTAGTATAAAGTTTTTGCGTAGGTCTTACGGTTTCGGAGAAATTTTGAAAATTGCAATTAAAAATGAAAAATGTAGGCATATTTAACCGGAATGCGGAAAGTTGAAAATTTCCTAAAAATTGAGAATGCACGCTAGGGTATTGAAGGTGGTACCGTTGAATAGGTAATCTTTTCAGCTACAATTACGTAGTATAAAGTTTTTGCGTAGGTCTTACGGTTTCGGAGAAATTTTGAAAATTGCAATTAAAAATGAAAAATGTAGACATATTTAACCGGAATGCGGAAAGTTGAAAATTTCCTAAAAATTGAGAATGCACGCTAGGGTATTGAAGGTGGTACCGTTGGATAGGTAATCTTTTCAGCTACAATTACGTAGTACAAAGTATTTGCGTAGGTGTTACGGTTTTGGAGAAATTTTGAAAATTGCAATTAAAATGAAAAATGTAGACATATTTAACCGGAATGCGGAAAGTTGAAAATTTCCTAAAAATTGAGAATGCACGCTAGGGTATTGAAGGTGGTACCGTTGGATAGGTAATCTTTTCAGCTACAATTACGTCGTATAAAGTTTTTGCGTAGGTGTTACGGTTTCGGAGAAATTTTGAAAATTGCAATTAAAAATGAAAAATGTAGGCATGTTTAACCGGAATGCGGAAAGTTGAAAATTTCCTAAAAATTGAGAATGCACGCTAGGGTATTGAAGGTGGTACCGTTGGATAGGTAATCTTTTCAGCTACAATTACGTAGTATAAAGTTTTTGCGTAGGTGTTACGGTTTCGGAGAAATTTTGAAAATTGGCAATTAAAAATGAAAAATGTAGGCATGTTTAACCGGAATGCGGAAAGTTGAAAATTTCCTAAAAATTGAGAATGTACGCTAGGGTATTGAAGGTGGTACCGTTGGATAGGTAATCTTTTCAGCTACAATTACGTAGTACAAAGTATTTGCGTAGGTGTTACGGTTTTGGAAAAATTTTGAAAATTGCAATTAAAAATGAAAAATGTAGGCATGTTTAACCGGAATGCGGAAAGTTGAAAATTTCCTTAAAATTGAGAATGCACGCTAGGGTATTGAAAGTGGTACCGTTGGATAGGTAATCTTTTCAGCTACAATTACGTGGTATAAAGTTTTTGCGTACGTCTTACGGTTTCGGAGAAATTTTGAAATTGCAATTAAAAATGAAAAATGTAGACATATTTAACCGGAATTCGGAAAGTTGAAAATTTCCTAAAAATTGAGAATGCACGCTAGGGTATTGAAGGTGGTACCGTTGGATAGGTAATCTTTTCAGCTACAATTACGTAGTATGAAGTTTTTGCGTAGGTCTTACGGTTTCGGAGAAATTTTGAAAATTGCAATTAAAAATGAAAAATGTAGACATATTTAACCGGAATGCGGAAAGTTGAAAATTTCCTAAAATTAAGAATGCACGCTAGGGTATTGAAGGTGGTACCGTTGGATAGGTAATCTTTTCAGCTACAATTACGTAGTATAAAGTTTTTGCGTAGGTCTTACGGTTTCGGAGAAATTTTGAAAATTGCAATTAAAAATGAAAAATGTAGGCATATTTAACCGGAATGAGGAAAGTTGAAAATTTCTTAAAAATTGAGAATGCACGCTAGGGTATTGAAGGTGGTACCGTTGAATAGGTAATCTTTTCAGCTACAATTACGTAGTATAAAGTTTTTGCGTAGGTCTTACGGTTTCGGAGAAATTTTGAAAATTGCAATTAAAAATGAAAAATGTAGACATATTTAACCGGAATGCGGAAAGTTGAAAATTTCCTAAAAATTGAGAATGCACGCTAGGGTATTGAAGGTGCTACCGTTGGATAGGTAATCTTTTCAGCTACAATTACGTAGTATAAAGTTTTTGCGTAGGTGTTACGGTTTCGGAGAAATTTTGAAAATTGCAATTAAAAATGAAAAATGTAGGCATGTTTAACCGGAATGCGGAAAGTTGAAAATTTCCTAAAAATTGAGAATGCACGCTAGGGTATTATAGGTGGTACCGTTGGATAGGTAATCTTTTCAACTACAATTACGTAGTATAAAGTTTTTGCGTAGGTGTTACGGGTTTGGAGAAATTTTGAAAATTGCAATTAAAAATGAAAAATGTAGGCATGTTTAACCGGAATGCGGAAAGTTGAAAATTTCCTAAAAATTGAGAATGCACGCTAGGGTATTGAAGGTGGTACCGTTGGATAGGTAATCTTTTCAGCTACAATTACGTAGTATAAAGTTTTTGCGTAGGTCTTACGGTTTCGGAGAAATTTTGAAAATTGCAATTAAAAATGAAAAATGTAGGCATATTTAACCGGAATGCGGAAAGTTGAAAATTTCCTAAAAATTGAGAATGCACGCTAGGGTATTGAAGGTGGTACCGTTGGATAGGTAATCTTTTCAGCTACAATTACGTAGTATAAAGTTTTTGCGTAGGTGTTACGGTTTCGGAGAAATTTTGAAAATTGCAATTAAAAATGAAAAATGTAGGCATGTTTAACCGGAATGCGGAAAGATGAAAATTTCCTAAAAATTGAGAATGCACGCTAGGGTATTGAAGGTGGTACCGTTGGATAGGTAATCTTTTCAGCTACAATTACGTAGTACAAAGTATTTGCGTAGTTGTTACGGTTTTGGAAAACTTTTGAAAATTGCAATTAAAAATGAAAAATGTAGGCAAGTTTAACCGGAATGCGGAAAGTTGAAAATTTCCTTAAAATTGAGAATGCACGCTAGGGTATTGAAAGTGGTACCGTTGGATAGGTAATCTTTTCAGCTACAATTACGTAGTATAAAGTTTTTGCGTACGTCTTACGGTTTCGGAGAAATTTTGAAAATTGCAATTAAAAATGAAAAATGTAGACATATTTAACCGGAATGCGGAAAGTTGAAAATTTCCTAAAAATTGAGAATGCACGCTAGGGTATTGAAGGTGGTACCGTTGGATAGGTAATCTTTTCAGCTACAATTACGTAGTACAAAGTATTTGCGTAGGTGTTACGGTTTTGGAAAAATTTTGAAAATTGCAATTAAAAATGAAAAATGTAGGCATGTTTAACCGGAATGCGGAAAGTTGAAAATTTCCTTAAAATTGAGAATGCACGCTAGGGTATTGAAAGTGGTACTGTTGATAGGTAATCTTTTCAGCTACAATTACGTGGTATAAAGTTTTTGCGTACGTCTTACGGTTTCGGAGAAATTTTGAAAATTGCAATTAAAAATGAAAAATGTAGACATATTTAACCGGAATGCGGAAAGTTGAAAATTTCCTAAAAATTGAGAATGCACGCTAGGGTATTGAAGGTGGTACCGTTGGATAGGTAATCTTTTCAGCTACAATTACGTAGTATAAAGTTTTTGCGTAGGTCTTACGGTTTCGGAGAAATTTTGAAAATTGCAATTAAAAATGAAAAATGTAGACATATTTAACCGGAATGCGGAAAGTTGAAAATTTCCTAAAAATTAAGAATGCACGCTAGGGTATTGAAGGTGGTACCGTTGGATAGGTAATCTTTTCAGCTACAATTACGTAGTATAAAGTTTTTGCGTAGGTCTTACGGTTTCGGAGAAATTTTGAAAATTGCAATTAAAAATGAAAAATGTAGGCATATTTAACCGGAATGCGGAAAGTTGAAAATTTCTTAAGAATTGAGAATGCACGCTAGGGTATTGAAGGTGGTACCGTTGAATAGGTCATCTTTTCAGCTACAATTACGTAGTATAAAGTTTTTGCGTGGGTCTTACGGTTTCGGAGAAATTTTGAAAATTGCAATTAAAAATGAAAAATGTAGACATATTTAACCGGAATGCGGAAAGTTGAAAATTTCCTAAAAATTAAGAAAGCACGCTAGGGTATTGAAGGTGCTACCGTTGGATAGGTAATCTTTTCAGCTACAATTACGTAGTATAAAGTTTTTGCGTAGGTGTTACGGTTTCGGAGAAATTTTGAAAATTGCAATTAAAAATGAAAAATGTAGGCATGTTTAACCGGAATGCGGAAAGTTGAAAATTTCCTTAAAATTGAGAATGCACGCTAGGGTATTATAGGTGGTACCGTTGGATAGGTAATCTTTTCAACTACAATTACGTAGTATAAAGTTTTTGCGTAGGTGTTACGGGTTTGGAGAAATTTTGAAAATTGCAATTAAAAATGAAAAATGTAGGCATGTTTAACCGGAATGCGGAAAGTTGAAAATTTCCTAAAAATTGAGAATGCACGCTAGGGTATTGAAGGTGGTACCGTTGGATAGGTAATCTTTTCAGCTACAATTACGTAGTATAAAGTTTTTGCGTAGGTCTTACGGTTTCGGAGAAATTTTGAAAATTGCAATTAAAAATGAAAAATGTAGGCATATTTAACCGGAATGCGGAAAGTTGAAAATTTCCTAAAAATTGAGAATGCACGCTAGGGTATTGAAGGTGGTACCGTTGGATAGGTAATCTTTTCAGCTACAATTACGTAGTATAAAGTTTTTGCGTAGGTGTTACGGTTTCGGAGAAATTTTGAAAATTGCAATTAAAAATGAAAAATGTAGGCATGTTTAACCGGAATGCGGAAAGTTGAAAATTTCCTAAAAATTGAGAATGCACGCTAGGGTATTGAAGGTGGTACCGTTGGATAGGTAATCTTTTCAGCTACAATTACGTAGTACAAAGTATTTGCGTAGGTGTTACGGTTTTGGAAAACTTTTGAAAATTGCAATTAAAAATGAAAAATGTAGGCATGTTTAACCGGAATGCGGAAAGTTGAAAATTTCCTTAAAATTGAGAATGCACGCTAGGGTATTGAAAGTGGTACCGTTGGATAGGTAATCTTTTCAGCTACAATTACGTAGTATAAAGTTTTTGCGTAGGTCTTACGGTTTCGGAGAAATTTTGAAAATTGCAATTAAAAATGAAAAATGTAGACATATTTAACCGGAATGCGGAAAGTTGAAAATTTCCTAAAAATTGAGAATGCACGCTAGGGTATTGAAGGTGGTACCGTTGGATAGGTAATCTTTTCAGCTACAATTACGTAGTATAAAGTTTTTGCGTACGTCTTACGGTTTCGGAGAAATTTTGAAAATTGCAATTAAAAATTAAAAATGTAGACATATTTAACCGGAATGCGGAAAGTTGAAAATTTCCTAAAAATTGAGAATGCACGCTAGGGTATTGAAGGTGGTACCGTTGAATAGGTAATCTTTTCAGCTACAATTACGTAGTATAAAGTTTTTGCGTAGGTCTTACGGTTTTGGAGAAATTTTGAAAATTGCAATTAAAAATGAAAAATGTAGGCATGTTTAACCGGAATGCGGAAAGTTGAAAATTTCCTAAAAATTGAGAATGCACGCTAGGGTATTGAGGGTGGTACCGTTGGATAGGTAATCTTTTCAGCTACAATTACGTTGTACAAAGTATTTGCGTAGGTGTTACGGTTTCGGAGAAATTTTGAAAATTGCAATTAAAAATGAAAAATGTAGGCATGTTTAACCGGAATGCGGAAAGTTGAAAATTTCCTAAAAATTGAGAATGCACGCTAGGGTATTGAAGGTGGTACCGTTGGATAGGTAGCCTTTTCAGCTACAATTACGTAGTATAAAGTTTTTGCGTAGGTGTTACGGTTTCGGAGAAATTTTGAAAATTGCAATTAAAAATGAAAAATGTAGGCATGTTTAACCGGAATGCGGAAAGTTGAAAATTTCCTAAAAATTGAGAATGCACGCTAGGGTATTGAAGGTGGTACCGTTGGATAGGTAATCTTTTCAGCTACAATTACGTAGTACAAAGTATTTGCGTAGGTGTTACGGTTTCGGAGAAATTTAGAAAATTGCAATTAAAAATGAAAAATGTAGGCATGTTTAACCGGAATGCGGAAAGTTGAAAATTTCCTAAAAATTGAGAATGCACGCTAGGGTATTGAAGGTGGTACCGTTGGATAGGTAATCTTTTCAGCTACAATTACGTAGTATAAAGTTTTTGCGTAGGTGTTACTGTTTCGGAGAAATTTTGAAAATTGCAATTAAAAATGAAAAATGTGGACATATTTAACCGGAATGCGGAAAAATAAAAATTTCCTAAAAATTAAGAATGCACGCTAGGGTATTGAAGGTGGTACCGTTGGATAGGTAATCTTTTCAGCTACAATTACGTAGTATAAAAATTTTGCGTAGGTCTTACGGTTTTGGAGAAATTTTGAAAATTGCAATTAAAAATGAAAAATGTAGGCATGTTTAACCGGAATGCGGAAAGTTGAAAATTTCCTAAAAATTGAGAATGCACGCTAGGGTATTGAAGGTAGAACCGTTGGATAGGTAATATTTTCAGCTACAATTACGTAGTATAAAGTATTTGCGTAGGTGTTACGGTTTCGGAGAAATTTTGAAAATTGCAATTAAAAATGAAAAATGTAGGCATGTTTAACCGGAATGCGGAAAGTTGAAAATTTCCTAAAAATTGAGTTGAGTGAGTTGAGTGAGTTGAGTGAGTTGAGTGAGTTGAGTGAGTTGAGTGAGTTGAGTGAGTTGAGTGAGTTGAGTGAGTTGAGTGAGTTGAGTGAGTTGAGTGAGTTGAGTGAGTTGAGTGAGTTGAGTGAGTTGATAAGTTGAGTGAGTTGAGTGAGTTGAGTGAGTTGATAAGTTGAGTGAGTTGAGTAAGTTGAGTGAGTTGAGTGAGTTGAGTGAGTTGAGTGAGTTGAGTGAGTTGAGTGAGTTGAGTGAGTTGAGTGAGTTGAGTGAGTTGATAAGTTGAGTGAATTGAGTGAGTTGAGTGAGTTGAGTGAGTTGAGTGAGTTGAGTGAGTTGAGTGAGTTGAGTGAGTTGATAAGTTGAGTGAGTTGAGTGAGTTGAGTGAGTTGATAAGTTGAGTGAGTTGAGTAAGTTGAGTGAGTTGAGTGAGTTGAGTGAGTTGAGTGAGTTGAGTGAGTTGTTGAGTGAGTTGAGTGAGTTGAGTGAGTTGATAGTGAGTATTGAGTGAGTTGAGTAAGTTGAGTGAGTTGAGTTGAATGAGTTAAGTGAGTTGAGTGAGTTGAGTGAGTTGAGTGAGTTGAGTGAGTTGAGTGAGTTGAATGAGTTAAGTGAGTTGAGTTGAGTGAGTTAAGTGAGTTGAGTGAGTTGAGTCAGTTGAGTGAGTTGAGTGAGTTGAGTGAGTTGAGTGAAATGAGTGAGTTGAGTGAGTTGAGTGAGTTGAGTGAGTTGAGTGAGTTGAGTGAGTTGAGTGAGTTGAGTGAGTTGAGTGAGTTGAGTGAGTTGAGTGAGTTGAGTGAGTTGAGTGAGTTGAGTGAGTTGAGTGAGTTGAGTGAGTTGAGTGAGTTGAGTGAGTTGAGTGAGTTGAGTGAGTTGAGTGAGTTGAGTGAGTTGAGTGAGTTGAGTGAGTTGAGTGAGTTGAGTGAGTTGAGTGAGTTGAGTGAGTTGAGTGAGTTGAGTGAGTTGAGTGAGTTGAGTGAGTTGAGTGAGTTGAGTGAGTTGAGTCAGTTGAGTGAGTTGAGTGAGTTAAGTGAGTTGAGTGAGTTGAGTGAGTTGAGTGAGTTGAGTGAGTTGAGTGAGTTGAGTGAGTTGAGTGAGTTGAGTGAGTTGAGTGAGTTGAGTGAGTTGAGTGAGTTGAGTGAGTTGAGTGAGTTGAGTGAGTTGAGTGAGTTGAGTGAGTTGAGTGCAGTTGAGTGAGTTGAGTGAGTTGAGTGAGTTGAGTGAGTTGAGTGAGTTGAATGAGTTGAGTGAGTTGAGTGAGTTGAGTGAGTTGAGTGAGTTGAGTGAGTTGAGTGAGTTGAGTGAGTTGAGTGAGTTGAGTGAGTTGAGTGAGTTGAGTGAGTTAAGTGAGTTGAGTGAGTTGAGTGAGTTGATAAGTTGAGTGAGTTGATAAGTTGAGTGAGTTGAGTGAGTTGAGTGAGTTGATAAGTTGAGTGAGTTGATAAGTTGAGTGAGTTGAGTGAGTTGAGTGAGTTGAGTGAGTTGAGTGAGTTGAGTGAGTTGAGTGAGTTGAGTGAGTTGAGTGAGTTGAGTGAGTTGAGTGAGTTGAGTGAGTTGAGTGAGTTGAGTGAGTTGAGTGAGGTTGAGTGAGTTGAGTGAGTTGATAAGTTGAGTGAGTTGAGTGAGTTGAGTGAGTTGAGTGAGTTGAGTGAGTTGAGTGAGTTGAGTGAGTTGAGTGAGTTGAGTGAGTTGAGTGAGTTGAGTGAGTTGAGTGAGTTGAGTGAGTTGATAAGTTGAGTGAGTTGATAAGTTGAGTGAGTTGAGTGAGTTGAGTGAGTTGATAAGTTGAGTGAGTTGAGTGAGTTGATAAGTTGAGTGAGTTGAGTGAGTTGATAAGTTGAGTGAGTTGAGTGAGTTGAGTGAGTTGAGTGAGTTGATAAGTTGAGTGAGTTAAGTGAGTTGAGTGGAGTTGAGTGAGTTGAGTGAGTTGAGTGAGTTGAGTGAGTTGAGTGAGTTGAGTGAGTTGAGTGAGTTGAGTGAGTTGAGTGAGTTGAGTGAGTTGAGTGAGTTGAGTGGGTTGAGTGAGTTGAGTGAGTTGAGTGAGTTAAGTGAGTTGAGTGAGTTGAGTGAGTTGAGTGAGTTGATAAGTTGAGTGAGTTGATAAGTTGAGTGAGTTGAGTGAGTTGAGTGAGTTGATAAGTTGAGTGAGTTGATAAGTTGAGTGAGTTGAGTGAGTTGAGTGAGTTGAGTGAGTTGAGTGAGTTGAGTGAGTTGAGTGAGTTGAGTGAGTTGAGTGAGTTGAGTGAGTTGAGGTGAGTTGAGTGAGTTGAGTGAGTTGAGTGGTAGGGTTGAGTGAGTTGAGTGAGTTGAGTGAGTTGATAAGTTGAGTGAGTTGACTGAGTTGATAAGTTGATAAGTGGAGTGAGTTGAGTGAGTTGAGTGAGTTGAGTGAGTTGAGTGAGTTGAGTGAGTTGAGTGAGTTGAGTGAGTTGAGTGAGTTGAGTGAGCTGAGTGAGTTGATAAGTTGAGTGAGTTGAGTGAGTTGAGTGAGTTGAGTGAATTGATAAGTTGAGTGAGTTGATAAGTTGAGTGAGTTGAGTGAGTTGAGTGAGTTGAGTGAGTTGAGTGAGTTGAGTGAGTTGAGTGAGTTGAGTGAGTTGAGTGAGTTGAGTGAGTTGAGTGAGTTGAGTGAGTTGAGTGAGTTAAGTGAGTTGAGTGAGTTGAGTGAGTTGAGTTGATTGAGTAAGTTGAGTGAGTTGAGTGAGTTGAGTGAGTTGAGTGAGTTGAGTGAGTTGAGTGAGTTGAGTGAGTTGAGTGAGTTGAGTGAGTTGAGTGAGTTGAGTGAGTTGAGTGAGTTGAGTGAGTTGAGTGAGTTGAGTGAGTTGAGTGAGTTGAGTGAGTTGAGTGAGTTGAGTGAGTTGAGTGAGTTGAGTGTGTTGAGTGAGTTGAGTGAGTTGAGTGAGTTGAGTGAGTTGAGTGAGTTGAGTGAGTTGAGTGAGTTGAGTGAGTTGAGTGAGTTGAGTGAGTTGAGTGAGTTGAGTGAGTTGAGTGAGTTGATAAGTTGAGTGGGTTGATAAGTTGAGTGAGTTGAGTGAGTTGAGTGAGTTGAGTGAGTTAAGTGAGTTGAGTGAGTTGAGTGAGTTGAGTGAGTTGAGTGAGTTGAGTGAGTTGAGTGAGTTGAGTGAGTTGAGTGAGTTGAGTGAGTTGAGTGAGTTGAGTGAGTTGAGTGAGTTGAGTGAGTTGAGTGAGTTGAGTGAGTTGAGTGAGTTGAGTGAGTTGAGTGAGTTGAGTGAGTTGAGTGAGTTGAGTTGATTGAGTGAGTTGAGTAAGTTGAGTGAGTTGAGTGAGTTAAGTGAGTTGAGTGAGTTGAGTGAGTTGATAAGTTGAGTGAGTTGATAAGTTGAGTGAGTTGAGTGAGTTGAGTGAGTTGAGTGAGTTGAGTGAGTTGAGTGAGTTGAGTGAGTTGAGTGAGTGAGTTGAGTGAGTTGAGTGAGTTGAGTGAGTTGATAAGTTGAGTGAGTTGAGTGAGTTGAGTGAGTTGATAAGTTGAGTGAGTTGAGTAAGTTGAGTGAGTTGAGTGAGTTGAGTGAGTTGAGTGAGTTGAGTGAGTTGAGTGAGTTGATAAGTTGAGTGAATTGAGTGAGTTGAGTAAGTTGAGTGAGTTGAGTGAGTTGAATGAGTTAAGTGAGTTGAGTGAGTTGAGTGAGTTGAGTGAGTTGAGTGAGTTGAATGAGTTAAGTGAGTTGAGTGAGTTGAGTGAGTTAAGTGAGTTGAGTGAGTTGAGTCAGTTGAGTGAGTTGAGTGAGTTGAGTGAGTTGAGTGAGTTGAGTGAGTTGAGTGAGTTGAGTGAGTTGAGTGAGTTGAGTGGTTGAGTGAGTTGAGTGAGTTGAGTGAGTTGAGTGAGTTGGTGAGTTGAGTGAGTTGAGTGAGTTGAGTGAGTTGAGTGAGTTGAGTGAGTTGAGTGAGTTGAGTGAGTTGAGTGAGTTGAGTGAGTTGAGTGAGTTGAGTGAGTTGAGTGAGTTGAGTGAGTTGAGTGAGTTGAGTGAGTTGAGTGAGTTGAGTGAGTTGAGTGAGTTGAGTGAGTTGAGTGAGTTGAGTGAGTTGAGTGAGTTGAGTGAGTGAGTGAGTTGAGTGAGTTGAGTGAGTGAGTGAGTTGAGTGAGTTGAGTGAGTTGGGAGTGAGTGAGTGGTTGAGTGAGTTGAGTGAGTTGAGTGAGTTGAGTGAGTTGAGTGAGTTGAGTGAGTTGAGTGAGTTGAGTGAGTTGAGTGAGTTGAGTGAGTTGAGTGAGTTGAGCAGTTGAGTGAGTTGAGTGAGTTGAGTGAGGTTGAGTGAGTTGAGTTGAGTGAGTTGAGTGAGTTGAGTGAGTGAGGAGTTGAGTGAGTTGAGTGAGTTGGTGAGTTGAGTGAGTTGAGTGAGTTGAGTGAGTTGAGTGAGTTGAGTGAGTTGAGTGAGTTTAGTGAGTTGAGTGAGTTGAGTGAGTTGAGTGAGTTGAGTGAGTTGAGTGAGTTGAGTGAGTTGAGTGAGTTGAGTGAGTTAAGTGAGTTGAGTGAGTTGAGTGAGTTGAGTGAGTTGAGTGAGTTGATAAGTTGAGTGAGTTGAGTGAGTTGAGTGAGTTGAGTGAGTTGAGTGAGTTGATAGTTGAGTGAGTTGATAAGTTGAGTGAGTTGAGTGAGTTGAGTGAGTTGAGTGAGTTGAGTGAGTTGAGTGAGTTGAGTGAGTTGAGTGAGTTGAGTGAGTTGAGTGAGTTGAGTGAGTTGAGTGAGTTGAGTGAGTTGAAGTGAGTTGAGTGAGTTGAGTGAGTTGAGTGAGTTGAGTGAGTTGAGTGAGTTGAGTGAGTTGAGTGAGTTAGTGAGTTGAGTGAGTTGAGTGAGTTGATAAGTTGAGTGAGTTGATAAGTTGAGTGAGTTGAGTGAGTTGAGTGAGTTGATAAGTTGAGTGAGTTGATAGTTGAGTGAGTTGAGTGAGTTGAGTGAGTTGAGTGAGTTGAGTGAGTTGAGTGAGTTGAGTGAGTTGAGTGAGTTGAGTGAGTTGAGTGAGTTGAGTGAGTTGAGTGAGTTGAGTGAGTTGAGTGAGTTGAGTGAGTTGAGTGAGTTGATAAGTTGAGTGAGTTGAGTGAGTTGAGTGAGTTGAGTGAGTTGAGTGAGTTGAGTGAGTTGAGTGAGTTGAGTGAGTTGAGTGAGTTGAGTGAGTTGAGTGAGTTGAGTGAGTTGAGTGAGTTGATAAGTTGAGTGAGTTGATAAGTTGAGTGAGTTGAGTGAGTTGAGTGAGTTGAGTGAGTTGAGTGAGTTGATAAGTTGAGTGAGTTGATAAGTTGAGTGAGTTGAGTGAGTTGAGTGAGTTGAGTGAGTTGAGTGAGTTGAGTGAGTTGAGTGAGTTGAGTGAGTTGAGTGAGTTGAGTGAGTTGAGTGAGTTGAGTGAGTTGAGTGAGTTGAGTGAGTTAAGTGAGTTAAGTGAGTTGAGTGAGTTGAGTGATTGAGTAAGTTGAGTGAGTTGAGTGAGTTGAGTGAGTTGAGTGAGTTGAGTGAGTTGAGTGAGTTGAGTGAGTTGAGTGAGTTGAGTGAGTTGAGTGAGTTGAGTGAGTTGAGTGAGTTGAGTGAGTTGAGTGAGTTGAGTGAGTTGAGTGAGTTGAGTGAGTTGAGTGAGTTGAGTGAGTTGAGTGAGTTGAGTGAGTTGAGTGAGTTGAGTGAGTTGAGTGAGTTGAGTGAGTTGAGTGAGTTGAGTGAGTTGAGTGAGTTGAGTGAGTTGATAGTTGAGTGGGTTGATAAGTTGAGTGAGTTGAGTGAGTTGAGTGAGTTGAGTGAGTTGAGTGAGTTAGTGAGTTGAGTGAGTTGAGTGAGTTGAGTGAGTTGAGTGAGTTGAGTGAGTTGAGTGAGTTGAGTGAGTTGAGTGAGTTGAGTGAGTTGAGTGAGTTGAGTGAGTTGAGTGAGTTGAGTGAGTTGAGTGAGTTGAGTGAGTTGAGTGAGTTGAGTGAGTTGAGTGAGTTGAGTGAGTTGAGTTGAGTGAGTTGAGTGAGTTGAGTGAGTTGAGTGAGTTGATGAGTTGAGTGAGTTGAGTGAGTTGAGTGAGTTGAGTAAGTTAAGTGAGTTGAGTGAGTTGAGTGAGTTGAGTGAGTTGAGTGAGTTGAGTTGAGTTGAGTGAGTTGAGTGAGTTGAGTGAGTTGAGTGAGTTGATAAGTTGAGTGAGTTGATAAGTTGAGCGAGTTGATAAGTTGAGTGAGTTGAGTGAGTTGAGTGAGTTGAGTGAGTTAAGTGAGTTGATAAGTTGAGTGAGTTGAGTGAGTTGAGTGAGTTGAGTGAGTTGAGTGAGTTGAGTGAGTTGAGTGAATTGAGTGAGTTGAGTGAGTTGAGTGAGTTGAGTGAGTTGATAAGTTGAGTGAGTTGAGTGAGTTGAGTGAGTTGAGTGAGTTGAGTGAGTTGAGTAAGTTGAGTGAGTTGAGTGAGTTGAGTGAGTTGAATGAGTTGAGTGAGTTGATAAGTTGAGTGAGTTAAGTGAGTTGAGTGAGTTGAGTGAGTTGAGTGAGTTGATAAGTCGAGTGAGTTGATAAGTTGAGTGAGTTGAGTGAGTTGAGTGAGTTGAGTGAGTTGAGTGAGTTGAGTGAGTTGAGTGAGTTGAGTGAGTTGAGTGAGTTGAGTGAGTTGAGTGAGTTGAGTGAGTTGAGTGAGTTGAGTGAGTTGATAAGTTGAGTGAGTTGAGTGAGTTGAGTGAGTTGAGTGAGTTGAGTGAGTTGAGTGAGTTGAGTGAGTTGAGTGAGTTGAGTAAGTTGAGTGAGTTGAGTGAGTTGATAAGTTGAGTGAGTTGAGTGAGTTGATAAGTTGAGTGAGTTGAGTGAGTTGAGTGAGTTGAGTGAGTTGAGTGAGTTGAGTGAGTTGAGTGAGTTGAGTGAGTTGAGTGAGTTGAGTGAGTTGAGTGAGTTGAGTGAGTTGAGTGAGTTGATAAGTTGAGTGAGTTGAGTGAGTTGAGTGAGTTGAGTGAGTTGATTGAGTTGAGTCAGTTGAGTGAGTTGAGTGAGTTGAGTGAGTTGAGTGAGTTAAGTGAGTTGAGTGAGTTGAGTGAGTTGAGTGAGTTGAGTGAGTTGAGTGAGTTGAGTGAGTTGAGTGAGATGAGTGAGTTGATAAGTTGAGTGGGTTGATAAGTTGAGTGAGTTGATAAGTTGAGTGAGTTGAGTGAGTTGAGTGAGTTGAGTGAGTTGAGTGAGTTGATAAGTTGAGTGAGTTGAGTGAGTTGAGTGAGTTGAGTGAGTTGAGTGAGTTGAGTGAGTTGAGTGAGTTGAGTGAGTTGAGTAAGTTGAGTGAGTTGAGTGAGTTGATAAGTTGAGTGAGTTGAGTGAGTTGATAAGTTGAGTGAGTTGAGTGAGTTGAGTGAGTTGAGTGAGTTGAGTGAGTTGAGTGAGTTGAGTGAGTTGAGTGAGTTGAGTGAGTTGAGTGAGTTGATAAGTTGAGTGAGTTGAGTGAGTTGAGTGAGTTGAGTGAGTTGAGTGAGTTTGATTGAGTTGAGTCAGTTGAGTGAGTTGAGTGAGTTGAGTGAGTTGAGTGAGTTAAGTGAGTTGAGTGAGTTGAGTGAGTTGAGTGAGTTGAGTGAGTTGAGTGAGTTGAGTGAGTTGAGTGAGATGAGTGAGTTGATAAGTTGAGTGGGTTGATAAGTTGAGTGAGTTGATAAGTTGAGTGAGTTGAGTGAGTTGAGTGAGTTGAGTGAGTTGAGTGAGTTGAGTGAGTTGATAAGTCGAGTGAGTTGAGTGAGTTGATAAGTTGAGTGAGTTGATAAGTTGAGTGAGTTGAGTGAGTTGATAAGTTGAGTGAGTTGAGTGAATTGAGTGAGTTGAGTGAGTTGATAAGTTGAGTGAGTTAAGTGAGTTGAGTGAGTTGAGTGAGTTGAGTGAGTTGAGTGAGTTTGAGTGAGTTGAGTGAGTTGAGTGAGTTGAGTGAGTTGAGTGAGTTGAGTGAGTTGAGTGAGTTGAGTGAGTTGAGTGAGTTGAGTGAGTTGAGTGAGTTGAGTGAGTTGAGTGAGTTGAGTGAGTTAAGTGAGTTGAGTGAGTTGAGTGAGTTGATAAGTTGAGTGAGTTGATAAGTTGAGTGAGTTGAGTGAGTTGAGTGAGTTGATAAGTTGAGTGAGTTGATAAGTTGAGTGAGTTGAGTGAGTTGAGTGAGTTGAGTGAGTTGAGTGAGTTGAGTGAGTTGAGTGAGTTGAGTGAGTTGAGTGAGTTGAGTGAGTTGAGTGAGTTGAGTGAGTTGAGTGAGTTGAGTGAGTTGAGTGAGTTGAGTGAGTTGTTAAGTTGAGTGAGTTAAGTGAGTTGAGTGAGTTGAGTCAGTTGAGTCAGTTGAGTGAGTTGAGTGAGTTGAGTGAAATGAGTGAGTTGAGTGAGTTGAGTGAGTTGAGTTGAGTGAGTTGAGTGAGTTGAGTGAGTTGAGTGAGTTGAGTGAGTTGAGTGAGTTGAGTGAGTTGAGTGAGTTGAGTGAGTTGAGTGAGTTGAGTGAGTTGAGTGAGTTGAGTGAGTTGAGTGAGTTGAGTGAGTTGAGTGAGTTGAGTGAGTTGAGTGAGTTGAGTGAGTTGAGTGAGTTGAGTGAGTTGAGTGAGTTGAGTGAGTTGAGTGAGTTGAGTGAGTTGAGTGAGTTGAGTGAGTTGAGTGAGTTGAGTCAGTTGAGTGAGTTGAGTGAGTTAAGTGAGTTGAGTGAGTTGAGTGAGTTGAGTGAGTTGAGTGAGTTGAGTGAGTTGAGTGAGTTGAGTGAGTTGAGTGAGTTGAGTGAGTTGAGTGAGTTGAGTGAGTTGAGTGAGTTGAGTGAGTTGAGTGAGTTGAGTGAGTTGAGTGAGTTGAGTGAGTTGAGTGAGTTGAGTGAGTTGAGTGAGTTGAGTGAGTTGAGTGAGTTGAGTGAGTTGAGTGAGTTGAGTGAGTTGAGTGAGTTGAGTGAGTTGAGTGAGTTGAGTGAGTTGAGTCAGTTGAGTGAGTTGAGTGAGTTGATAAGTTGAGTGAGTTAAGTGAGTTGAGTGAGTTGAGTGAGTTGATAAGTTGAGTGAGTTGAGTGAGTTGAGTGAGTTGAGTGAGTTGAGTGAGTTGAGTGAGTTGAGTGAGTTGAGTGAGTTGAGTGAGTTGAGTGAGTTGAGTGAGTTGATAAGTTGAGTGAGTTGATAAGTTGAGTGAGTTGAGTGAGTTGAGTGGGTTGATAAGTTGAGTGAGTTGAGTGAGTTGAGTGAGTTGAGTGAGTTGAGTGAGTTGATAAGTTGAGTGAGTTGAGTGAGTTGAGTGAGTTGAGTGAGTTGAGTGAGTTGAGTGAGTTGAGTGAGTTGAGTGGGTTAAGTGAGTTGAGTGAGTTGAGTGAGTTGATAAGTTGAGTGAGTTGAGTGGGTTGAGTGAGTTGAGTGAGTTAAGTGAGTTGAGTGAGTTGAGTGAGTTGAGTGAGTTGAGTGAGTTGAGTGAGTTGAGTGAGTTGAGTGAGTTGAGTGAGTTGAGTGAGTTGAGTGAGTTGAGTGAGTTGAGTGAGTTGAGTGAGTTGAGTGAGTTGAGTGAGTTGAGTGAGTTGAGTGAGTTGAGTGAGTTGAGTGAGTTGAGTGAGTTGAGTGAGTTGAGTGAGTTGAATGAGTTAAGTGAGTTGAGTGAGTTGAGTGAGTTAAGTGAGTTGAGTGAGTTGAGTCAGTTGAGTGAGTTGAGTGAGTTGAGTGAGTTGAGTGAGTTGAGTGAGTTGAGTGAGTTGAGTGAGTTGAGTGAGTTGAGTGAGTTGAGTGAGTTGAGTGAGTTGAGTGAGTTGAGTGAGTTGAGTGAGTTGAGTGAGTTGAGTGAGTTGAGTGAGTTGAGTGAGTTGAGTGAGTTGAGTGAGTTGAGTGAGTTGAGTGAGTTGAGTGAGTTGAGTGAGTTGAGTGAGTTGAGTGAGTGAGTTGAGTGAGTTGAGTGAGTTGATAAGTTGAGTGAGTTGAGTGAGTTGAGTGAGTTGAGTGAGTTGAGTGAGTTGAGTGAGTTGAGTGAGTTGAA
>CATKRW010000054.1:0-23345 GCA_949775025.1 Tricholauxania praeusta | reverse complement strand
TGTTGGATAGGTAATCTTTTCAGCTACAATTACGTAGTATAAAGTATTTGCGTAGGTGTTACGGTTTCGGAGAAATTTTGAAAATTGCAATTAAAAATGAAAAATGTAGTCATGTTTAACCGGAATGCGGAAAGTTGAAAATTTCCTAAAAATTGAGAATGCACACTAGGGTATTGAAGGTGGTACCGTTTAGTAGGTAATCTGTTCAGCTACAATTACGTAGTATAAAGTTTTTGCGTAGGTGTTACGGGCTTGGAGAAATTTTGAAAATTGCAATTAAAAATGAAAAATGTAGGCATATTTAACCGGAATGCGGAAAGTTGAAAATTTCCTAAAAATTGAGAATGCACGCTAGGGTATTGAAGGTAGTACCGTTGGATAGGTAATTGTTTCAGCTACAGTTATGTAGTACAAAGTATTTGCGTAGGTGTTACGGGTTTGGAGAAATTTTGAAAATTGCAATTAAAAATGAAAAATGTAGGCATGTTTAACCGGAATGCGGAAAGTTGAAAATTTCCTAAAAATTGAGAATGCACGCTAGGGTATTGAAGGTGGTACTGTTGGATAGGTAATCTTTTCAGCTACAATTACGTAGTATAAAGTTTTTGCGTAGGTCTTACGGTTTCAGAGAAATTTTGAAAATTGCAATTAAAAATGAAAAATGTAGGCATGTTTAACCGGAATGCGGAAAGTTGAAAATTTCCTAAAAATTGAGAATGCACGCTAGGGTATTGAAGGTGGTACCGTTGGATAGGTAATTGTTTCAGCTACAGTTATGTAGTACAAAGTATTTGCGTAGGTGTTACGGGTTTGGAGAAATTTTGAAAATTGCAATTAAAAATGAAAAATGTAGGCATATTTAACCGGAATGCGGAAAGTTGAAAATTTCCTAAAAATTGAGAATGCATGTTAGGGTATTGAAAGTGGTACTGTTGGATAGGTAATCTTTTCAGCTACAATTACGTAGTATAAAGTATTTGCGTAGGTGTTACGGTTTCGGAGAAATTTTGAAAATTGCAATTAAAAATGAAAAATGTAGGCATGTTTAACCGGAATGCGGAAAGTTGAAAATTTCCTAAAAATTGAGAATGCACGCTAGGGTATTGAAGGTGGTACCGTTTAGTAGGTAATCTGTTCAGCTACAATTACGTAGTATAAAGTTTTTGCGTAGGTGTTACGGGCTTGGAGAAATTTTGAAAATTGCAATTAAAAATGAAATATGTAGGCATATTTAACCGGAATGCGGAAAGTTGAAAATTTCCTAAAAATTGAGAATGCACGCTAGGGTATTGAAGGTAGTACCGTTGGATAGGTAATCTTTTCAGCTACAGTTATGTAGTACAAAGTATTTGCGTAGGTGTTACGGTTTCGGAGAAATTTTGAAAATTGCAATTAAAAATGAAAAATGTAGGCATATTTAACCGGAATGCGGAAAGTTGAAAATTTCCTAAAAATTGAGAATGCACGCTAGGGTATTGAAGGTGGTACCGTTGGATAGGTAATTGTTTCAGCTACAGTTATGTAGTACAAAGTATTTGCGTAGGTGTTACGGGTTTGGAGAAATTTTGAAAATTGCAATTAAAAATGAAAAATGTAGGCATGTTTAACTGGAATGCGGAAAGTTGAAAATTTCCTAAAACTTGAGAATGCACGCTAGGGTATTGAAGGTGGTACTGTTGGATAGGTAATCTTTTCAGCTACAATTACGTAGTATAAAGTTTTTGCGTAGGTTTTACGGTTTCAGAGAAATTTTGAAAATTGCAATTAAAAATGAAAAATGTAGGCATATTTAACCGGAATGCGGAAAGTTGAAAATTTCCTAAAAATTGAGAATGCACGCTAGGGTATTGAAGGTGGTACCGTTGAATAGGTAATCTTTTCAGCTACAATTACGTAGTACAAAGTATTTGCGTAGGTGTTACGGTTTCGGAGAAATTTTGAAAATTGCAATTAAAAATGAAAAATGTAGGCATATTTAACCGGAATGCGGAAAGTTGAAAATTTCCTAAAAATTGAGAATGCACGCTAGGGTATTGAGGGTGGTACCGTTGGATAGGTAATCTTTTCAGCTACAGTTATGTAGTACAAAGTATTTGCGTAGGTGTTACGGTTTCGGAGAAATTTTGAAAATTGCAATTAAAAATGAAAAATGTAGGCATGTTTAACCGGAATGCGGAAAGTTGAAAATTTCCTTAAAATTGAGAATGCACGCTAGGGTATTGAAGGTGGTACCGTTGGATAGGTAATCTTTTCAGCTACAGTTACGTAGTATAAATTTTTGGCGTAGGTGTTACGGTTTCGGAGAACTTTTGAAAATTGCAATTAAAAATGAAAAATGTAGGCATTTTTAACCGGAATGCGGAAAGTTGAAAATTTCCTAAAAATTAAGAATGCACGCTAGGGTTTTGAAGGTGGTACCGTTGGATAGGTAATCTTTTCAGCTACAATTACGTAGTATAAAGTTTTTGCGTAGGTGTTACGGTTTCGGAGAAATTTTGAAAATTGCAATTAAAAATGAAAAATGTAGGCATGTTTAACCGGAATGCGGAAAGTTGAAAATTTCCTAAAAATTGAGAACGCACGCTAGGGTATTGAAGGTGGTACCGTTGGATAGGTAATCTTTTCAGCTACAATTACGTAGTATAAAGTTTTTGCGTAGGTGTTACGGTTTCGGAGAAATTTTGAAAATTGCAATTAAAAATGAAAAATGTAGGCATATTTAACCGGAATGCGGAAAGTTGAAAATTTCCTAAAAATTAAGAATGCACGCTAGGGTATTGAAGGTGGTACCGTTGGATAGGTAATCTTTTCAGCTACAATTACGTAGTATAAAGTTTTTGCGTAGGTGTTACGGTTTCGGAGAAATTTTGAAAATTGCAATTAAAAATGAAAAATGTAGGCATATTTAACCGGAATGCGGAAAGTTGAAAATTTCCTAAAAATTGAGAATGCACGCTAGGGTATTAAAAGTGGTTCCGTTGGATAGGTAATCTTTTCAGCTACAATTACGTAGTATAAAGTTTTTGCGTAGGTGTTACGGTTTCGGAGAAATTTTGAAAATTGCAATTAAAAATGAAAAATGTAGGCATATTTAACCGGAATGCGGAAAGTTGAAAATTTCTTAAAAATTGAGAATCAACGTAAGGGTATCAAAAGTGGTACCGTTGGATAGGTAATCTTTTCAGCTACAATTACGTAGCACAAAGTATTTGCGTAGGTTTTACGGTTTCGGAGAAATTTTGAAAATTGCAATTAAAAATGAAAAATGTAGGCATGTTTAACCGGAATGTGGAAAGTTGAAAATTTCCTAAAAATTAAGAATGCACGCTAGGGTATTGAAGGTGGTACCGTTAGATAGGTAATCTTTTCAGCTACAATTACGTAGTATAAAGTATTTGCGTAGGTGTTACGGTTTCGGAGAAATTTTGAAAATTGCAATTAAAAATGAAAAATGTAGGCATGTTTAACCGGAATGCGGAAAGTTGAAAATTTCCTAAAAATTGAGAATGCACGCTAGGGTATTGAAAGTGGTACCGTTGGATAGGTAATCTTTTCAGCTACAGTTATGTAGTACAAAGTATTTGCGTAGGTGTTACGGTTTCGGAGAAATTTTGAAAATTGCAATTAAAAATGAAAAATGTAGGCATATTTAACCGGAATGCGGAAAGTTGAAAATTTCCTAAAAATTGAGAATGCACGCTAGGGTATTGAAGGTGGTACCGTTGGATAGGTAATCTTTTCAGCTACAATTACGTAGCACAAAGTATTTGCGTAGGTGTTACGGTTTCGGAGAAATTTTGAAAATTGCAATTAAAAATGAAAAATGTAGGCATGTTTAACCGGAATGCGGAAAGTTGAAAATTTCCTAAAAATTAAGAATGCACGCTAGGGTATTGAAGGTGGTATCGTTGGATATGTAATCTTTTCAGCCACAGTTATGTAGTACAAAGTATTTGCGTAGGTTTTACGGGTTTGGAGAAATTTTGAAAATTGCAATTAAAAATGAAAATGTAGGCATATTTAACCGGAATGCGGAAAGTTGAAAATTTCCTAAAAATTGAGAATGCACGCTAGGGTATTGAAGGTGGTACCGTTGGATAGGTAATCTTTTCTGCTACAATTACGTAGTATAAAGTTTTTGCGTAGGTGTTACGGGTTTGGAGAAATTTTGAAAATTGCAATTAAAAATGAAAAATGTAGGCATGTTTAACCGGAATGCGGAAAGTTGAAAATTTCCTAAAAATTAAGAATGCATGCTAGGGTATTGAAGGTGGTACCGTTGGATAGGTAATCTTTTCAGCTACAATTACGCAGTACAAAGTATTTGCGTTGGTGTTACGGTTTCGGAGAAATTTTGAAAATTGCAATTAAAAATGAAAAATGTAGGCATGTTTAACCGGAATGCGGAAAGTTGAAAATTTCCTAAAAATTAAGAATGCACGCTAGGGTATTGAAGGTGGTACCGTTGGATAGGTAATCTTTTCAGCTACAATTACGTAGTATAAAGTTTTTGCGTAGGTGTTACGGTTTCGGAGAAATTTTGAAAATTGCAATTAAAAATGAAAAATGTAGGCATATTTAACCGGAATGCGGAAAGTTGAAAATTTCTTAAAAATTGAGAATCAACGTAAGGGTATCAAAAGTGGTACCGTTGGATAGGTAGTCTTTTCAGCTACAGTTATGTAGTACAAAGTATTTGCGTAGGTGTTACGGTTTCGGAGAAATTTTGAAAATTGCAATTAAAAATTGAAAAAATGTAGGCATATTTAACCGGAATGCGGAAAGTTGAAAATTTCCTAAAAATTAAGAATGCACGCTAGGATATTAAAGGTGGTACCGTTGGATAGGTAATCTTTTCAGCTACAATTACGTAGTACAAAGTATTTGCGTAGGTGTTACGGTTTCGAAGAAATTTTGAAATTGCAATTAAAAATGAAAAATGTAGGCATATTTAACCGGAATGCGGAAGTTGAAAATTTTCTAAAAATTGAGAATGCACGCTAGGGTATTGAAGGTGGTACCGTTGGATAGGTAATCTTTTCAGCTACAGTTATGTAGTACAAAGTATTTGCGTAGGTGTTACGGTTTCGGAGAAATTTTGAAAATTGCAATTAAAAATGAAAAATGTAGGCATATTTAACCGGAATGCGGAAAGTTGAAAATTTCCTAAAAATTGAGAATGAACGTTAGGGTATTGAAAGTGGTACCGTTGGATAGGTAATCTTTTCAGCTACAATTACGTAGTATAAAGTTTTTGCGTAGGTGTTACGGTTTCGGAGAAATTTTGAAAATTGCAATTAAAAATGAAAAATGTAGGCATATTTAACCGGACTGCGGAAAGTTGAAAATTTCCTAAAAATTGAGAATCAACGTAAGGGTATTAAAGGTGGAACCGTTGGATAGGTAATCTTTTCAGCTACAATTACGTAGCACAAAGTATTTGCGTAGGTTTTACGGTTTCGGAGAAATTTTGAAAATTGCAATTAAAAATGAAAAATGTAGGCATGTTTAACCGGAATGTGGAAAGTTGAAAATTTCCTAAAAATTAAGAATGCACGCTAGGGTATTGAAGGTGGTACCGTTAGATAGGTAATCTTTTCAGCTACAATTACGTAGTATAAAGTATTTGCGTAGGTGTTACGGTTTCGGAGAAATTTTGAAAATTGCAATTAAAAATGAAAAATGTAGGCATGTTTAACCGAATGCGGAAAGTTGAAAATTTCCTAAAAATTGAGAATGCACGCTAGGGTATTGAAAGTGGTACCGTTGGATAGGTAATCTTTTCAGCTACAGTTATGTAGTACAAAGTATTTGCGTAGGTGTTACGGTTTCGGAGAAATTTTGAAAATTGCAATTAAAAATGAAAAATGTAGGCATATTTAACCGGAATGCGGAAAGTTGAAAATTTCCTTAAAATTAAGAATGCACGCTAGGGTATTGAAGGTGGTACCGTTGGATAGGTAATCTTTTCAGCTACAATTACGTAGCACAAAGTATTTGCGTAGGTGTTACGGTTTCGGAGAAATTTTGAAAATTGCAATTAAAAATGAAAAATGTAGGCATGTTTAACCGGAATGCGGAAAGTTGAAAATTTCCTAAAAATTAAGAATGCACGCTAGGGTATTGAAGGTGGTATCGTTGGATATGTAATCTTTTCAGCTACAGTTATGTAGTACAAAGTATTTGCGTAGGTTTTACGGGTTTGGAGAAATTTTGAAAATTGCAATTAAAAATGAAAATGTAGGCATATTTAACCGGAATGCGGAAAGTTGAAAATTTCCTAAAAATTGAGAATGCACGCTAGGGTATTGAAGGTGGTACCGTTGGATAGGTAATCTTTTCTGCTACAATTACGTAGTATAAAGTTTTTGCGTAGGTGTTACGGGTTTGGAGAAATTTTGAAAATTGCAATTAAAAATGAAAAATGTAGGCATGTTTAACCGGAATGCGGAAAGTTGAAAATTTCCTAAAAATTAAGAATGCATGCTAGGGTATTAAAGGTGGTACCGTTGGATAGGTAATCTTTTCAGCTACAATTACGTAGTACAAAGTATTTGCGTTGGTGTTACGGTTTCGGAGAAATTTTGAAAATTGCAATTAAAAATGAAAAATGTAGGCATGTTTAACCGGAATGCGGAAAGTTGAAAATTTCCTAAAAATTAAGAATGCACGCTAGGGTATTGAAAGTGGTACCGTTGGATAGGTAATCTTTTCAGCTACAATTACGTAGTATAAAGTTTTTGCGTAGGTGTTACGGTTTCGGAGAAATTTTGAAAATTGCAATTAAAAATGAAAAATGTAGGCATATTTAACCGGAATGGGGAAAGTTGAAAATTTCTTAAAAATTGAGAATCAACGTAAGGGTATCAAAAGTGGTACCGTTGGATAGGTAGTCTTTTCAGCTACAGTTATGTAGTACAAAGTATTTGCGTAGGTGTTACGGTTTCGGAGAAATTTTGAAAATTGCAATTAAAAATGAAAAATGTAGGCATATTTAACCGGAATGCGGAAAGTTGAAAATTTCCTAAAAATTAAGAATGCACGCTAGGATATTAAAGGTGGTACCGTTGGATAGGTAATCTTTTCAGCTACAATTACGTAGTACAAAGTATTTGCGTAGGTGTTACGGTTTCGGAGAAATTTTGAAAATTGCAATTAAAAATGAAAAATGTAGGCATATTTAACCGGAATGCGGAAAGTTGAAAATTTTCTAAAAATTGAGAATGCACGCTAGGGTATTCTACAATTCTACTACAATTACGTAGTACAAAGTATTTGCGTAGGTGTTACGGGTTTGGAGAAATTTTGAAAATTGCAATTAAAAATGAAAAATGTAGGCATGTTTAACCGGAATGCGGAAAGTTGAAAATTTCCTAAATATAAAGAATGCACGCTAGGGTATTGAAGGTGGTACCGTTGGATAGGTAATCTTTTCAGCTACAATTACGTAGTACAAAGTATTTGCGTAGGTGTTACGGTTTCGGAGAAATTTTGAAAATTGCAATTAAAAATGAAAAATGTAGGCATATTTAACCGGACTGCGGAAAGTTGAAAATTTCCTAAAAATTGAGAATCAACGTAAGGGTATTAAAGGTGGAACCGTTGGATAGGTAATCTTTTCAGCTACAATTACGTAGTATAAAGTTTTTGCGTAGGTGTTACGGTTTCGGAGAAATTTTGAAAATTGCAATTAAAAATGAAAAATGTAGGCATGTTTAACCGGAATGCGGAAAGTTGAAAATTTCCTAAAAATTGAGAATGCCCGCTAGGGTATTGAAGGTGGTATTGTTGGATAGGTAATCTTTTTAGCTACAATTACGTAGTATAAAGTATTTGCGTAGGTGTTACGGTTTCGGAGAAATTTTGAAAATTGCAATTAAAAATGAAAAATGTAGGCATGTTTAACCGGAATGCGGAAAGTTGAAAATTTCCTAAAAATTGAGAATGCACGCTAGGGTATTGAAGGTGGTACCGTTGGATAGGTAATCTTTTCAGCTACAATTACGTAGTATAAAGTATTTGCGTAGGTGTTACGGTTTCGGAGAAATTTTGAAAATTGCAATTAAAAATGAAAAATGTAGGCATGTTTAACCGGAATGCGGAAAGTTGAAAATTTCCTAAAAATTGAGAATGCACGCTAGGGTATTGAAGGTGGTACCGTTGGATAGGTAATCTTTTCAGCTACAGTTGTGTAGTACAAAGTATTTGCGTAGGTGTTACGGTTTCGGAGAAATTTTGAAAATTGCAATTAAAAATGAAAAATGTAGGCATATTTAACCGGAATGCGGAAAGTTGAAAATTTCCTAAAAATTAAGAATGCACGCTAGGGTATTGAAGGTGGTACCGTTGGATAGGTAATCTTTTCAGCTACAATTACGTAGTACAAAGTATTTGCGTAGGTGTTACGGTTTGGGAGAAATTTTGAAAATTGCAATTAAAAATGAAAAATGTAGGCATGTTTAACCGGAATGCGGAAAGTTGAAAATTTCCTAAAAATTAAGAATGCACGCTAGGGTATTGAAGGTGGTACCGTTGGATAGGTAATCTTTTCAGCTACAATTACGTAGTATAAAGTTTTTGCTTAGGTGTTACGGTTTCGGAGAAATTTTGAAAATTGCAATTAAAAATGAAAAATGTAGGCATATTTAACCGGAATGCGGAAAGTTGAAAATTTCTTAAAAATTGAGAATCAACGTAAGGGTATCAAAAGTGGTACCGTTGGATGGGTAATCTCTTCAGCTACAATTACGTAGCACAAAGTATTTGCGTAGGTGTTACGGTTTCGGAGAAATTTTGAAAATTGCAATTAAAAATGAAAAATGTAGGCATATTTAACCGGAATGCGGAAAGTTGAAAATTTCCTAAAAATTGAGAATCAACGTAAGGGTATTGAAGGTGGTACCGTTGGATAGGTAATCTTTTCAGCTACAATTACGTAGTATAAAGTTTTTGCGTAGGTGTTACGGTTTCGGAGAAATTTTGAAAATTGCAATTAAAAATGAAAAATGTAGGCATGTTTAACCGGAATGCCGAAAGTTGAAAATTTCCTAAAAATTGAGAATGCACGCTAGGGTATTGAAGGTGGTACCGTTGGATAGGTAATCTTTTCAGCTACAATTACGTAGTATAAAGTTTTTGCGTAGGTGTTACGGTTTCGGAGAAATTTTGAAAATTGCAATTAAAAATGAAAAATGTAGGCATATTTAACCGGAATGCGGAAAGTTGAAAATTTCCTAAAAATTGAGAATGCACGCTAGGGTATTGAAGGTGGTACCGTTGAATAGGTAATCTTTTCAGCTACAATTACGTAGTATAAAGTTTTTGCGTAGGTCTTACGGTTTCGGAGAAATTTTGAAAATTGCAATTAAAAATGAAAAATGTAGGCATATTTAACCGGAATGCGGAAAGTTGAAAATTTCCTAAAAATTGAGAATGCACGCTAGGGTATTGAAGGTGGTACCGTTGGATAAGTAATCTTTTCAGCTACAATTACGTAGTATAAAGTATTTGCGTAGGTGTTACGGTTTCGGAGAAATTTTGAAAATTGCAATTAAAAATGAAAAATGTAGGCATGTTTAACCGGAATGCGGAAAGTTGAAAATTTCCTAAAAATTAAGAATGCACGCTAGGGTATTGAAGGTGGTACCGTTGGATAGGTAGTCTTTTCAGCTACAGTTATGTAGTACAAAGTATTTGCGTAGGTGTTACGGTTTCGGAGAAATTTTGAAAATTGCAATTAAAAATGAAAAATGTAGGCATATTTAACCGGAATGCGGAAAGTTGAAAATTTCCTAAAAATTAAGAATGCACGCTAGGATATTAAAGGTGGTACCGTTGGATAGGTAATCTTTTCAGCTACAATTACGTAGTACAAAGTATTTGCGTAGGTGTTACGGTTTCGGAGAAATTTTGAAAATTGCAATTAAAAATGAAAAATGTAGGCATATTTAACCGGAATGCGGAAAGTTGAAAATTTTCTAAAAATTGAGAATGCACGCTAGGGTATTGAAGGTGGTACCGTTGGATAGGTAATCTTTTCAGCTACAATTACGTAGTACAAAGTATTTGCGTAGGTGTTACGGGTTTGGAGAAATTTTGAAAATTGCAATTAAAAATGAAAAATGTAGGCATGTTTAACCGGAATGCGGAAAGTTGAAAATTTCCTAAATATTAAGAATGCACGCTAGGGTATTGAAGGTGGTACCGTTGGATAGGTAATCTTTTCAGCTACAATTTCGTAGTACAAAGTATTTGCGTAGGTGTTACGGTTTCGGAGAAATTTTGAAAATTGCAATTAAAAATGAAAACTGTAGGCATATTTAACCGGACTGCGGAAAGTTGAAAATTTCCTAAAAATTGAGAATCAACGTAAGGGTATTGAAGGTGGTACCGTTGGATAGGTAATCTTTTCAGCTACAATTACGTAGCACAAAGTATTTGCGTAGGTTTTACGGTTTCGGAGAAATTTTGAAAATTGCAATTAAAAATGAAAAATGTAGGCATGTTTAACCGGAATGTGGAAAGTTGAAAATTTCCTAAAAATTAAGAATGCACGCTAGGGTATTGAAGGTGGTACCGTTAGATAGGTAATCTTTTCAGCTATAATTACGTAGTATAAAGTATTTGCGTAGGTGTTACGGTTTCGGAGAAATTTTGAAAATTGCAATTAAAAATGAAAAATGTAGGCATGTTTAACCGGAATGCGGAAAGTTGAAAATTTCCTAAAAATTGAGAATGCACGCTAGGGTATTGAAAGTGGTACCGTTGGATAGGTAATCTTTTCAGCTACAGTTATGTAGTACAAAGTATTTGCGTAGGTGTTACGGTTTCGGAGAAATTTTGAAAATTGCAATTAAAAATGAAAAATGTAGGCATATTTAACCGGAATGCGGAAAGTTGAAAATTTCCTTAAAATTAAGAATGCACGCTAGGGTATTGAAGGTGGTACCGTTGGATAGGTAATCTTTTCAGCTACAATTACGTAGCACAAAGTATTTGCGTAGGTGTTACGGTTTCGGAGAAATTTTGAAAATTGCAATTAAAAATGAAAAATGTAGGCATGTTTAACCGGAATGCGGAAAGTTGAAAATTTCCTAAAAATTAAGAATGCACGCTAGGGTATTGAAGGTGGTATCGTTGGATATGTAATCTTTTCAGCTACAGTTATGTAGTACAAAGTATTTGCGTAGGTTTTACGGGTTTGGAGAAATTTTGAAAATTGCAATTAAAAATGAAAATGTAGGCATATTTAACCGGAATGCGGAAAGTTGAAAATTTCCTAAAAATTGAGAATGCACGCTAGGGTATTGAAGGTGGTACCGTTGGATAGGTAATCTTTTCTGCTACAATTACGTAGTATAAAGTTTTTGCGTAGGTGTTACGGGTTTGGAGAAATTTTGAAAATTGCAATTAAAAATGAAAAATGTAGGCATGTTTAACCGGAATGCGGAAAGTTGAAAATTTCCTAAAAATTAAGAATGCATGCTAGGGTATTGAAGGTGGTACCGTTGGATAGGTAATCTTTTCAGCTACAATTACGTAGTACAAGGTATTTGCGTTGGTGTTACGGTTTCGGAGAAATTTTGAAAATTGCAATTAAAAATGAAAAATGTAGGCATGTTTAACCGGAATGCGGAAAGTTGAAAATTTCCTAAAAATTAAGAATGCACGCTAGGGTATTGAAGGTGGTACCGTTGGATAGGTAATCTTTTCAGCTACAATTACGTAGTATAAAGTTTTTGCGTAGGTGTTACGGTTTCGGAGAAATTTTGAAAATTGCAATTAAAAATGAAAAATGTAGGCATATTTAACCGGAATGCGGAAAGTTGAAAATTTCCTAAAAATTAAGAATGCATGCTAGGGTATTGAAGGTGGTACCGTTGGATAGGTAATCTTTTCAGCTACAATTACGTAGTACAAGGTATTTGCGTTGGTGTTACGGTTTCGGAGAAATTTTGAAAATTGCAATTAAAAATGAAAAATGTAGGCATTTTTAACCGGAATGCGGAAAGTTGAAAATTTCCTTAAAATTAAGAATGCACGCTAGGGTATTGAAGGTGGTACCGTTAGATAGGTAATCTTTTCAGCTATAATTACGTAGTATAAAGTATTTGCGTAGGTGTTACGGTTTCGGAGAAATTTTGAAAATTGCAATTAAAAATGAAAAATGTAGGCATGTTTAACCGGAATGCGGAAAGTTGAAAATTTCCTAAAAATTGAGAATGCACGCTAGGGTATTGAAAGTGGTACCGTTGGATAGGTAATCTTTTCAGCTACAGTTATGTAGTACAAAGTATTTGCGTAGGTGTTACGGTTTCGGAGAAATTTTGAAAATTGCAATTAAAAATGAAAAATGTAGGCATATTTAACCGGAATGCGGAAAGTTGAAAATTTCCTTAAAATTAAGAATGCACGCTAGGGTATTGAAGGTGGTACCGTTGGATAGGTAATCTTTTCAGCTACAATTACGTAGTATAAATTTTTTGCGTAGGTGTTACGGTTTCGGAGAAATTTTGAAAATTGCAATTAAAAATGAAAAATGTAGGCATATTTAACCGTAATGCGGAAAGTTGAAAATTTCCTTAAAATTGAGAATGCACGCTAGGGTATTGAAGGTGGTACCGTTGGATAGGTAATCTTTTCAGCTACAATTACGTAGTATAAAGTTTTTGCGTAGGTGTTACGGTTTCGGAGAAATTTTGAAAATTGCAATTAAAAATGAAAAATGTAGGCATGTTTAACCGGAATGCGGAAAGTTGAAAATTTCCTAAAAATTGACAATGCACGCTATGGTATTGAAGGTGGAACCGTTGGATAGGTAATCTTTTCAGCTACAATTACGTAGTATAAAGTTTTTGCGTAGGTGTTACGGGTTTGGAGAAATTTTGAAAATTGCAATTAAAAATGAAAAATGTAGGCATGTTTAACCGGAATGCGGAAAGTTGAAAATTTCCTAAAAATTGAGAATGCACGCTAGGGTATTGAAGGTGGTACCGTTGGATAGGTAATCTTTTCAGCTACAGTTATGTAGTACAAAGTATTTTGCGTAGGTTTTACGGGTTTGGAGAAATTTTGAAAATTGCAATTAAAAATGAAAATGTAGGCATATTTAACCGGAATGCGGAAAGTTGAAAATTTCCTAAAAATTGAGAATGCACGCTAGGGTATTGAAGGTGGTACCGTTGGATAGGTAATCTTTTCTGCTACAATTACGTAGTATAAAGTTTTTGCGTAGGTGTTACGGGTTTGGAGAAATTTTGAAAATTGCAATTAAAAATGAAAAATGTAGGCATATTTAACCGGAATGCGGAAAGTTGAAAATTTCCTAAAAATTAAGAATGCACGCTAGGGTATTGAAGGTGGTACCGTTGGATAGGTAATCTTTTCAGCTACAATTACGTAGTACAAAGTATTTGCGTAGGTGTTACGGTTTGGGAGAAATTTTGAAAATTGCAATTAAAAATGAAAAATGTAGGCATGTTTAACCGGAATGCGGAAAGTTGAAAATTTCCTAAAAATTAAGAATGCACGCTAGGGTATTGAAGGTGGTAATGTTGGATAGGTAATCTTTTCAGCTACAATTACGTAGTATAAAGTTTTTGCGTAGGTGTTACGGTTTCGGAGAAATTTTGAAAATTGCAATTAAAAATGAAAAATGTAGGCATATTTAACCGGAATTCGGAAAGTTGAAAATTTCTTAAAAATTGAGAATCAACGTAAGGGTATCAAAAGTGGTACCGTTGGATGGGTAATCTTTTCAGCTACAATTACGTAGCACAAAGTATTTGCGTAGGTGTTACGGTTTCGGAGAAATTTTGAAAATTGCAATTAAAAATGAAAAATGTAGGCATATTTAACCGGAATGCGGAAAGTTGAAAATTTCCTAAAAATTGAGAATCAACGTAAGGGTATTGAAGGTGGTACCGTTGGATAGGTAATCTTTTCAGCTACAATTACGTAGTATAAAGTTTTTGCGTAGGTGTTACGGTTTCGGAGAAATTTTGAAAATTGCAATTAAAAATGAAAAATGTAGGCATGTTTAACCGGAATGCCGAAAGTTGAAAATTTCCTAAAAATTGAGAATGCACGCTAGGGTATTGAAGGTGGTACCGTTGGATAGGTAATCTTTTCAGCTACAATTACGTAGTATAAAGTTTTTGCGTAGGTGTTACGGTTTCGGAGAAATTTTGAAAATTGCAATTAAAAATGAAAAATGTAGGCATATTTAACCGGAATGCGGAAAGTTGAAAATTTCCTAAAAATTGAGAATGCACGCTAGGGTATTGAAGGTGGTACCGTTGGATAGGTAATCTTTTCAGCTACAATTACGTAGTATAAAGTTTTTGCGTAGGTCTTACGGTTTCGGAGAAATTTTGAAAATTGCAATTAAAAATGAAAAATGTAGGCATATTTAACCGGAATGCGGAAAGTTGAAAATTTCCTAAAAATTGAGAATGCACGCTAGGGTATTGAAGGTGATACCGTTGGATAGGTAATCTTTTCAGCTACAATTACGTAGTATAAAGTATTTGCGTAGGTGTTACGGTTTCGGAGAAATTTTGAAAATTGCAATTAAAAATGAAAAATGTAGGCATGTTTAACCGGAATGCGGAAAGTTGAAAATTTCCTAAAAATTAAGAATGCACGCTAGGGTATTGAAGGTGGTACCGTTGGATAGGTAATCTTTTCAGCTACAATTACGTAGTACAAAGTATTTGCGTAGGTGTTACGGTTTCGGAGAAATTTTGAAAATTGCAATTAAAAATGAAAAATGTAGGCATGTTTAACCGGAATGCGGAAAGTTGAAAATTTCCTAAAAATTAAGAATGCACGCTAGGGTATTGAAGGTGGTACCGTTGGATAGGTAATCTTTTCAGCTACAGTTATGTAGTACAAAGTATTTGCGTAGGTTTTACGGGTTTGGAGAAATTTTGAAAATTGCAATTAAAAATGAAAAATGTAGGCATATTTAACCGGAATGCGGAAAGTTGAAAATTTCTTAAAAATTGAGAATCAACGTAAGGGTATCAAAAGTGGTACCGTTGGATAGGTAATCTTTTCAGCTACAATTACGTAGCACAAAGTATTTGCGTAGGTGTTACGGTTTCGGAGAAATTTTGAAAATTGCAATTAAAAATGAAAAATGTAGGCATGTTTAACCGGAATGCGGAAAGTTGAAAATTTCCTAAAAATTGAGAATGCACGCTAGGGTATTGAAGGTGGTACTGTTGGATAGGTAATCTTTTCAGCTACAGTTACGTAGTACAAAGTATTTGCGTAGGTGTTACGGTTTCGGAGAAATTTTGAAAATTGCAATTAAAAATGAAAAATGTAGGCATATTTAACCGGAATGCGGAAAGTTGAAAATTTCTTAAAAATTGAGAATCAACGTAAGGGTATCAAAAGTGGTACCGTTGGATAGGTAATCTTTTCAGCTACAGTTACGTAGTACAAAGTATTTGCGTAGGTGTTACGGTTTCGGAGAAATTTTGAAAATTGCAATTAAAAATGAAAAATGTAGGCATATTTAACCGGAATGCGGAAAGTTGAAAATTTCTTAAAAATTGAGAATCAACGTAAGGGTATCAAAATTGGTACCGTTGGATAGGTAATCTTTTCAGCTACAATTGCGTGGTATAAAGTTTTTGCGTAGGTGTTACGGTTTCGGAGAAATTTTGAAAATTGCAATTAAAAATGAAAAATGTAGGCATATTTAACCGCAATGCGGAAAGTTGAAAACTTCTTAAAAATTGAGAATCAACGTAAGGGTATCAAAAGTGGTACCGTTGGATAGGTAATCTTTTCAGCTACAATTACGTAGTATAAAGCTTTTGCGTAGGTCTTACGGTTTTGGTGAAATTTTGAAAATTGCAATTAAAAATGAAAAATGTAGGCATGTTTAACCGGAATGCGGAAAGTTGAAAATTTCCTAAAAATTGAGAATGCACGCTAGGGTATTAAAGGTGGTACCGTTGGATAGGTAATTGTTTCAGCTACAATTACGTAGTATAAAGTTTTTGCGTAGGTCTTACGGTTTCGGAGAAATTTTGAAAATTGCAATTAAAAATGAAAAATGTAGGCATATTTAACCGGAATGCGGAAAGTTGAAAATTTTCTAAAAATTGAGAATGCACGCTAGGGTATTGAAGGTGGTACCGTTGGATAGGTAATCTTTTCAGCTACAATTACGTAGTATAAAGTTTTTGCGTAGGTGTTACGGGTTTGGAGAAATTTTGAAAATTGCAATTAAAAATGAAAAATGTAGGCATATTTAACCGGAATGCGGAAAGTTGAAAATTTCCTAAAATTTGAGAATGCACGCTAGGGTATTGAAGGTGGTACCGTTGGATAGGTAATCTTTTCAGCTACAATTACGTAATATAAAGTTTTTGCGTAGGTCTTACGGTTTCGGAGAAATTTTAAAAATTGCAATTAAAAATGAAAAATGTAGGCATATTTAACCGGAATGCGGAAAGTTGAAAATTTCCTAAAAATTGAGAATGCACGCTAGGGTATTAAAGGTGGTACCGTTGGATAGGTAATCTTTTCAGCTACAATTACGTAGTATAAAGTATTTGCGTAGGTGTTACGGTTTCGGAGAAATTTTGAAAATTGCAATTAAAAATGAAAAATGTAGGCATGTTTAACCGGAATGCGGAAAGTTGAAAATTTCCTAAAAATTGAGAATGCACGCTAGGGTATTGAAGGTGGTACCGTTGGATAGGTAATCTTTTCAGCTACAGTTATATAGTACAAAGTATTTGCGTAGGTGTTACGGGTTCGGAGAAATTTTGAAAATTGCAATTAAAAATGAAAAATGTAGGCATATATAACCGGAATGCGGAAAGTTGAAAATTTCCTAAAAATTAAGAATGCACGCTAGGGTATTGAAGGTGGTACCGTTGGATAGGTAATCTTTTCAGCTACAATTACGTAGTACAAAGTATTTGCGTAGGTGTTACGGTTTCGGAGAAATTTTGAAAATTGCAATTAAAAATGAAAAATGTAGGCATGTTTAACCGGAATGCGGAAAGTTGAAAATTTCCTAAAAATTAAGAATGCACGCTAGGGTATTGAAGGTGGTACCGTTGGATAGGTAATCTTTTCAGCTACAGTTATGTAGTACAAAGTATTTGCGTAGGTTTTACGGGTTTGGAGAAATTTTGAAAATTGCAATTAAAATGAAAAATGTAGGCATATTTAACCGGAATGCGGAAAGTTGAAAATTTCCTAAAAATTGAGAATGCACGCTAGGGTATTGAAGGTGGTACCGTTGGAAAGGTAATCTTTTCAGCTACAATTACGTAGTATAAAGTTTTTGCGTAGGTGTTACGGGTTTGGAGAAATTTTGAAAATTGCAATTAAAAATGAAAAATGTAGGCATGTTTAACCGGAATGCGGAAAGTTGAAAATTTCCTAAAAATTGAGAATGCACGCTAGGGTATTGAAGGTGGTACCGTTGGATAGGTAATCTTTTCAGCTACAATTACGTAGTATAAAGTATTTGCGTTGGTGTTACGGTTTCGGAGAAATTTTGAAAATTGCAATTAAAAATGAAAAATGTAGGCATGTTTAACCGGAATGCGGAAAGTTGAAAATTTCCTAAAAATTAAGAATGCACGCTAGGGTATTGAAGGTAGTACCGTTGGATAGGTAATCTTTTCAGCTACAATTACGTAGTATAAAGTTTTTGCGTAGCTGTTACGGTTTCGGAGAAATTTTGAAAATTGCAATTAAAAATGAAAAATGTAGGCATGTTTAACCGCAATACGGAAAGTTGAAAATTTCTTAAAAATTGAGAATCAACGTAAGGGTATCAAAAGTGGTACCGTTAGATAGGTAATCTTTTCAGCTACAATTACGTAGTATAAAGTTTTTGCGTAGGTCTTACGGTTTCGGAGAAATTTTGAAAATTGCAATTAAAAATGAAAAATGTAGGCATGTTTAACCGGAATGCGGAAAGTTGAAAATTTCTTAAAAATTAAGAATGCACGCTAGGGTATTGAAGGTGGTACCGTTGGATAGGTAATCTTTTCAGCTACAATTACGTAGTATAAAGTTTTTGCGTAGGTCTTACGGTTTCGGAGAAATTTTGAAAATTGCAATTAAAAATGAAAAATGTAGGCATATTTAACCGGAATGCGGAAAGTTGAAAATTTCCTTAAAATTGAGAATGCACGCTAGGGTATTAAAGGTGGTACCGTTGGATAGGTAATCTTTTCAGCTACAATTACGTAGTATAAAGTTTTTGCGTAGGTGTTACGGTTTCGGAGAAATTTTGAAAATTGCAATTAAAAATGAAAAATGTAGGCATGTTTAACCGGAATGCGGAAAGTTGAAAATTTCCTAAAAATTGAGAACGCACGCTAGGGTATTGAAGGTGGTACCGTTGGATAGGTAATCTTTTCAGCTACAATTACGTAGTATAAAGTTTGTGCGTAGGTGTTACGGTTTCGGAGAAATTTTGAAAATTGCAATTAAAAATGAAAAATGTAGGCATGTTTAACCGGAATGCGGAAAGTTGAAAATTTCCTAAAAATTAAGAATGCACGCTAGGGTATTGAAGGTGGTACCGTTGGATAGGTAATCTTTTGAGCTACAATTACGTAGCACAAAGTATTTGCGTAGGTTTTACGGTTTCGGAGAAATTTTGAAAATTGCAATTAAAAATGAAAAATGTAGGCATGTTTAACCGGAATGCGGAAAGTTGAAAATTTCCTAAAAATTAAGAATGCACGCTAGGGTATTGAAAGTGGTACCGTTAGATAGGTAATCTTTTCAGCTACAATTACGTAGTATAAAGTATTTGCGTAGGTGTTACGGTTTCGGAGAAATTTTGAAAATTGCAATTAAAAATGAAAAATGTAGGCATGTTTAACCGGAATGCGGAAAGTTGAAAATTTCCTAAAAATTGAGAATGCACGCTAGGGTATTGAAAGTGGTACCGTTGGATAGGTAATCTTTTCAGCTACAGTTATGTAGTACAAAGTATTTGCGTAGGTGTTACGGTTTCGGAGAAATTTTGAAAATTGCAATTAAAAATGAAAAATGTAGGCATATTTAACCGGAATGCGGAAAGTTGAAAATTTCCTTAAAATTAAGAATGCACGCTAGGGTATTGAAGGTGGTACCGTTGGATAGGTAATCTTTTCAGCTACAATTACGTAGCACAAAGTATTTGCGTAGGTGTTACGGTTTCGGAGAAATTTTGAAAATTGCAATTAAAAATGAAAAATGTAGGCATGTTTAACCGGAATGCGGAAAGTTGAAAATTTCCTAAAAATTAAGAATGCACGCTAGGGTATTGAAGGTGGTATCGTTGGATATGTAATCTTTTCAGCTACAGATATGTAGTACAAAGTATTTGCGTAGGTTTTACGGGTTTGGAGAAATTTTGAAAATTGCAATTAAAAATGAAAATGTAGGCATATTTAACCGGAATGCGGAAAGTTGAAAATTTCCTAAAAATTGAGAATGCACGCTAGGGATTGAAGGTGGTACCGTTGGATAGGTAATCTTTTCAGCTACAATTACGTAGTATAAAGTTTTTGCGTAGGTGTTACGGGTTTGGAGAAATTTTGAAAATTGCAATTAAAAATGAAAAATGTAGGCATGTTTAACCGGAATGCGGAAAGTTGAAATTTTTTTTAAAAATTAAGAATGCATGCTAAGGTATTGAAGGTGGTACCGTTGGATAGGTAATCTTTTCAGCTACAATTACGTAGTACAAAGTATTTGCGTTGGTGTTACGGTTTCGGAGAAATTTTGAAAATTGCAATTAAAAATGAAAAATGTAGGCATGTTTAACCGGAATGCGGAAAGTTGAAAATTTCCTAAAAATTGAGAATGCACGCTAGGGTATTAAAGGTGGTACCGTTGGATAGGTAATCTTTTCAGCTACAATTACGTAGTATTAAGTTTTTGCGTAGGTGTTACGGTTTCGGAGAAATTTTGAAAATTGCAATTAAAAATGAAAAATGTAGGCATATTTAACCGGAATGCGGAAAGTTGAAAATTTCTTAAAAATTGAGAATCAACGTAAGGGTATCAAAAGTGGTACCGTTGGATAGGTAGTCTTTTCAGCTACAGTTATGTAGTACAAAGTATTTGCGTAGGTGTTACGGTTTCGGAGAAATTTTGAAAATTGCAATTAAAAATGAAAAATGTAGGCATATTTAACCGGAATGCGGAAAGTTGAAAATTTCCTAAAAATTAAGAATGCACGCTAGGATATTAAAGGTGGTACCATTGGATAGGTAATCTTTTCAGCTACAATTACGTAGTACAAAGTATTTGCGTAGGTGTTACGGTTTCGGAGAAATTTTGAAAATTGCAATTAAAAATGAAAAATGTAGGCATATTTAACCGGAATGCGGAAAGTTGAAAATTTTCTAAAAATTGAGAATGCACGCTAGGGTATTGAAGGTGGTACCGTTGGATAGGTAATCTTTTCAGCTACAATTACGTAGTACAAAGTATTTGCGTAGGTGTTACGGGTTTGGAGAAATTTTGAAAATTGCAATTAAAAATGAAAAATGTAGGCATGTTTAACCGGAATGCGGAAAGTTGAAAATTTCCTAAAAATTAAGAATGCACGCTAGGGTATTGAAGGTGGTACCGTTGGATAGGTAATCTTTTCAGCTACAATTACGTAGTACAAAGTATTTGCGTAGGTGTTACGGTTTCGGAGAAATTTTGAAAATTGCAATTAAAAATGAAAAATGTAGGCATATTTAACCGGAATGCGGAAAGTTGAAAATTTCCTAAAAATTGAGAATCAACGTAAGGGTATTAAAGGTGGAACCGTTGGATAGGTAATCTTTTCAGCTACAATTACGTAGTATAAAGTTTTTGCGTAGGTGTTACGGTTTCGGAGAAATTTTGAAAATTGCAATTAAAAATGAAAAATGTAGGCATGTTTAACCGGAATGCTGAAAGTTGAAAATTTCCTAAAAATTGAGAATGCACGCTAGGGTATTGAAGGTGGTATTGTTGGATAGGTAATCTTTTTAGCTACAATTACGTGGTATAAAGTACTTGCGTAGGTGTTACGGTTTCGGAGAAATTTTGAAAATTGCAATTAAAAATGAAAAATGTAGGCATGTTTAACCGGAATGCGGAAAGTTGAAAATTTCCTAAAAATTGAGAATGCACGCTAGGGTATTGAAAGTGGTACCGTTGGATAGGTAATCTTTTCAGCTACAATTACGTAGTATAAAGTATTTGCGTAGGTGTTACGGTTTCGGAGAAATTTTGAAAATTGCAATTAAAAATGAAAAATGTAGGCATGTTTAACCGGAATGCGGAAAGTTGAAAATTTCCTAAAAATTGAGAATGCACGCTAGGGTATTGAAGGTGGTACCGTTGGATAGGTAATCTTTTCAGCTACAGTTGTGTAGTACAAAGTATTTGCGTAGGTGTTACGGTTTCGGAGAAATTTTGAAAATTGCAATTAAAAATGAAAAATGTAGGCATATTTAACCGGAATGCGGAAAGTTGAAAATTTCCTAAAAATTAAGAATGCACGCTAGGGTATTGAAGGTGGTACCGTTGGATAGGTAATCTTTTCAGCTACAATTACGTAGTACAAAGTATTTGTGTAGGTGTTACGGTTTCGGAGAAATTTTGAAAATTGCAATTAAAAATGAAAAATGTAGGCATGTTTAACCGGAATGCGGAAAGTTGAAAATTTCCTAAAAATTAAGAATGCACGCTAGGGTATTGAAGGTGGTACCGTTGGATAGGTAATCTTTTCAGCTACAATTACGTAGTATAAAGTTTTTGCGTAGGTGTTACGGTTTCGGAGAAATTTTGAAAATTGCAATTAAAAATGAAAAATGTAGGCATATTTAACCGGAATGCGGAAAGTTGAAAATTTCTTAAAAATTGAGAATCAACGTAAGGGTATCAAAAGTGGTACCGTTGGATGGGTAATCTTTTCAGCTACAATTACGTAGCACAAAGTATTTGCGTAGGTGTTACGATTTCGGAGAAATTTTGAAAATTGCAATTAAAAATGAAAAATGTAGGCATATTTAACGGGAATGCGGAAAGTTGAAAATTTCCTAAAAATTGAGAATCAACGTAGGGGTATTGAAGGTGGTACCGTTGGATAGGTAATCTTTTCAGCTACAATTACGTAGTATAAAGTTTTTGCGTAGGTGTTACGGTTTCGGAGAAATTTTGAAAATTGCAATTAAAAATGAAAAATGTAGGCATGTTTAACCGGAATGCCGAAAGTTGAAAATTTCCTAAAAATTGAGAATGCACGCTAGGGTATTGAAGGTGGTACCGTTGGATAGGTAATCTTTTCAGCTACAATTACGTGGTATAAAGTATTTGCGTAGGTGTTACGGGTTTCGGAGAAATTTTGAAAATTGCAATTAAAAATGAAAAATGTAGGCATGTTTAACCGGAATGCGGAAAGTTGAAAATTTCCTAAAAATTGAGAATGCACGCTAGGGTATCAAAAGTGGTACCGTTGGATAGGTAATCTTTTCAGCTACAATTACGTAGTACAAAGTATTTGCGTAGGTGTTACGGTTTCGGAGAAATTTTGAAAATTGCAATTAAAAATGAAAAATGTAGGCATGTTTAACCGGAATGCGGAAAGTTGAAAATTTCCTAAAAATTAAGAATGCACGCTAGGGTATTGAAGGTGGTACCGTTGGATAGGTAATCTTTTCAGCTACAGTTATGTAGTACAAAGTATTTGCGTAGGTTTTACGGGTTTGGAGAAATTTTGAAAATTGCAATTAAAAATGAAAAATGTAGGCATATTTAACCGGAATGCGGAAAGTTGAAAATTTCCTAAAAATTGAGAATGCACGCTAGGGTAATTGAACGTGGTACCGTTAGATAGGTAATCTTTTCAGCTACAATTACGTAGTATAAAGTTTTTGCGTAGGTGTTACGGGTTTGGAGAAGTTTTGAAAATTGCAATTAAAAATGAAAAATGTAGGCATTTTTAACCGGAATGCGGAAAGTTGAAAATTTCCTAAAAATTAAGAATGCACGCTAGGGTATTGAAGGTGGTACCGTTGGATAGGTAATCTTTTCAGCTACAATTACGTAGTACAAAGTATTTGCGTTGGTGTTACGGTTTCGGAGAAATTTTGAAAATTGCAATTAAAAATGAAAAATGTAGGCATGTTTAACCGGAATGCGGAAAGTTGAAAATTTCCTAAAAATTAAGAATGCACGCTAGGGTATTGAAGGTGGTACCGTTGGATAGGTAATCTTTTCAGCTACAATTACGTAGTATAAAGTTTTTGCGTAGGTGTTACGATTTCGGAGAAATTTTGAAAATTGCAATTAAAAATGAAAAATGTAGGCATATTTAACCG
>CATKRW010000053.1:0-56951 GCA_949775025.1 Tricholauxania praeusta | reverse complement strand
CTCTCGATCCCCTACTTTATGGTCCACTTTCCAAATTTCGGGTAAGAAACGCCCACATTTTTTACCGTGCAAACGGCAACACTTATACAAAAACTTTATACTACATAATTGTAGCTGAAACGATTATCTAACCAATGGTATTTTATTCGATACCCTACAATGCTATTGTGAATTTTAATGAAATTTTGAACTTTAATAGATTTTTGTGCATTTCAATTGTACTTTTTGCAATTTTGTCGAAACGGTAACACTTACGCAAAAACTTTATACTAGTAAATTGTAGGTGAAACGATTACCTATCCAATGGTATCACTCTCGATCCCCTACTTTATGGTCCACTTTCCAAATTTCGGGTAAGAAACGCCCACATTTTTTACCGTGCAAACGGCAACACTTATACAAAAACTTTATACTACATAATTGTAGCTGAAACGATTATCTAACCAATGGTATTTTATTCGATACCCTACAATGCTATTGTGAATTTTAATGAAATTTTGAACTTTAATAGATTTTTGTGCATTTCAATTGTACTTTTTGCAATTTTGTCGAAACGGTAACACTTACGCAAAAACTTTATACTAGTAAATTGTAGGTGAAACGATTACCTATCCAATGGTATCACTCTCGATCCCCTACTTTATGGTCCACTTTCCAAATTTCGGGTAAGAAACGCCCACATTTTTTACCGTGCAAACGGCAACACTTATACAAAAACTTTATACTACATAATTGTAGCTGAAACGATTATCTAACCAATGGTATTTTATTCGATACCCTACAATGCTATTGTGAATTTTAATGAAATTTTGAACTTTAATAGATTTTTGTGCATTTCAATTGTACTTTTTGCAATTTTGTCGAAACGGTAACACTTACGCAAAAACTTTATACTAGTAAATTGTAGGTGAAACGATTACCTATCCAATGGTATCACTCTCGATCCCCTACTTTATGGTCCACTTTCCAAATTTCGGGTAAGAAACGCCCACATTTTTTACCGTGCAAACGGCAACACTTATACAAAAACTTTATACTACATAATTGTAGCTGAAACGATTATCTAACCAATGGTATTTTATTCGATACCCTACAATGCTATTGTGAATTTTAATGAAATTTTGAACTTTAATAGATTTTTGTGCATTTCAATTGTACTTTTTGCAATTTTGTCGAAACGGTAACACTTACGCAAAAACTTTATACTAGTAAATTGTAGGTGAAACGATTACCTATCCAATGGTATCACTCTCGATCCCCTACTTTATGGTCCACTTTCCAAATTTCGGGTAAGAAACGCCCACATTTTTTACCGTGCAAACGGCAACACTTATACAAAAACTTTATACTACATAATTGTAGCTGAAACGATTATCTAACCAATGGTATTTTATTCGATACCCTACAATGCTATTGTGAATTTTAATGAAATTTTGAACTTTAATAGATTTTTGTGCATTTCAATTGTACTTTTTGCAATTTTGTCGAAACGGTAACACTTACGCAAAAACTTTATACTAGTAAATTGTAGGTGAAACGATTACCTATCCAATGGTATCACTCTCGATCCCCTACTTTATGGTCCACTTTCCAAATTTCGGGTAAGAAACGCCCACATTTTTTACCGTGCAAACGGCAACACTTATACAAAAACTTTATACTACATAATTGTAGCTGAAACGATTATCTAACCAATGGTATTTTATTCGATACCCTACAATGCTATTGTGAATTTTAATGAAATTTTGAACTTTAATAGATTTTTGTGCATTTCAATTGTACTTTTTGCAATTTTGTCGAAACGGTAACACTTACGCAAAAACTTTATACTAGTAAATTGTAGGTGAAACGATTACCTATCCAATGGTATCACTCTCGATCCCCTACTTTATGGTCCACTTTCCAAATTTCGGGTAAGAAACGCCCACATTTTTTACCGTGCAAACGGCAACACTTATACAAAAACTTTATACTACATAATTGTAGCTGAAACGATTATCTAACCAATGGTATTTTATTCGATACCCTACAATGCTATTGTGAATTTTAATGAAATTTTGAACTTTAATAGATTTTTGTGCATTTCAATTGTACTTTTTGCAATTTTGTCGAAACGGTAACACTTACGCAAAAACTTTATACTAGTAAATTGTAGGTGAAACGATTACCTATCCAATGGTATCACTCTCGATCCCCTACTTTATGGTCCACTTTCCAAATTTCGGGTAAGAAACGCCCACATTTTTTACCGTGCAAACGGCAACACTTATACAAAAACTTTATACTACATAATTGTAGCTGAAACGATTATCTAACCAATGGTATTTTATTCGATACCCTACAATGCTATTGTGAATTTTAATGAAATTTTGAACTTTAATAGATTTTTGTGCATTTCAATTGTACTTTTTGCAATTTTGTCGAAACGGTAACACTTACGCAAAAACTTTATACTAGTAAATTGTAGGTGAAACGATTACCTATCCAATGGTATCACTCTCGATCCCCTACTTTATGGTCCACTTTCCAAATTTCGGGTAAGAAACGCCCACATTTTTTACCGTGCAAACGGCAACACTTATACAAAAACTTTATACTACATAATTGTAGCTGAAACGATTATCTAACCAATGGTATTTTATTCGATACCCTACAATGCTATTGTGAATTTTAATGAAATTTTGAACTTTAATAGATTTTTGTGCATTTCAATTGTACTTTTTGCAATTTTGTCGAAACGGTAACACTTACGCAAAAACTTTATACTAGTAAATTGTAGGTGAAACGATTACCTATCCAATGGTATCACTCTCGATCCCCTACTTTATGGTCCACTTTCCAAATTTCGGGTAAGAAACGCCCACATTTTTTACCGTGCAAACGGCAACACTTATACAAAAACTTTATACTACATAATTGTAGCTGAAACGATTATCTAACCAATGGTATTTTATTCGATACCCTACAATGCTATTGTGAATTTTAATGAAATTTTGAACTTTAATAGATTTTTGTGCATTTCAATTGTACTTTTTGCAATTTTGTCGAAACGGTAACACTTACGCAAAAACTTTATACTAGTAAATTGTAGGTGAAACGATTACCTATCCAATGGTATCACTCTCGATCCCCTACTTTATGGTCCACTTTCCAAATTTCGGGTAAGAAACGCCCACATTTTTTACCGTGCAAACGGCAACACTTATACAAAAACTTTATACTACATAATTGTAGCTGAAACGATTATCTAACCAATGGTATTTTATTCGATACCCTACAATGCTATTGTGAATTTTAATGAAATTTTGAACTTTAATAGATTTTTGTGCATTTCAATTGTACTTTTTGCAATTTTGTCGAAACGGTAACACTTACGCAAAAACTTTATACTAGTAAATTGTAGGTGAAACGATTACCTATCCAATGGTATCACTCTCGATCCCCTACTTTATGGTCCACTTTCCAAATTTCGGGTAAGAAACGCCCACATTTTTTACCGTGCAAACGGCAACACTTATACAAAAACTTTATACTACATAATTGTAGCTGAAACGATTATCTAACCAATGGTATTTTATTCGATACCCTACAATGCTATTGTGAATTTTAATGAAATTTTGAACTTTAATAGATTTTTGTGCATTTCAATTGTACTTTTTGCAATTTTGTCGAAACGGTAACACTTACGCAAAAACTTTATACTAGTAAATTGTAGGTGAAACGATTACCTATCCAATGGTATCACTCTCGATCCCCTACTTTATGGTCCACTTTCCAAATTTCGGGTAAGAAACGCCCACATTTTTTACCGTGCAAACGGCAACACTTATACAAAAACTTTATACTACATAATTGTAGCTGAAACGATTATCTAACCAATGGTATTTTATTCGATACCCTACAATGCTATTGTGAATTTTAATGAAATTTTGAACTTTAATAGATTTTTGTGCATGGTATCACTCTCGATCCCCTACTTTATGGTCCACTTTCCAAATTTCGGGTAAGAAACGCCCACATTTTTTACCGTGCAAACGACAACACTTATACAAAAACTTTATACTACATAATTGTAGCTGAAACGATTATCTAACCAATGGTATTTTATTCGATACCCTACAATGCTATTGTGAATTTTAATGAAATTTTGAACTTTAATAGATTTTTGTGCATTTCAATTGTACTTTTTGCAATTTTGTCGAAACGGTAACACTTACGCAAAAACTTTATACTAGTAAATTGTAGGTGAAACGATTACCTATCCAATGGTATCACTCTCGATCCCCTACTTTATGGTCCACTTTCCAAATTTCGGGTAAGAAACGCCCACATTTTTTACCGTGCAAACGGCAACACTTATACAAAAACTTTATACTACATAATTGTAGCTGAAACGATTATCTAACCAATGGTATTTTATTCGATACCCTACAATGCTATTGTGAATTTTAATGAAATTTTGAACTTTAATAGATTTTTGTGCATTTCAATTGTACTTTTTGCAATTTTGTCGAAACGGTAACACTTACGCAAAAACTTTATACTAGTAAATTGTAGGTGAAACGATTACCTATCCAATGGTATCACTCTCGATCCCCTACTTTATGGTCCACTTTCCAAATTTCGGGTAAGAAACGCCCACATTTTTTACCGTGCAAACGGCAACACTTATACAAAAACTTTATACTACATAATTGTAGCTGAAACGATTATCTAACCAATGGTATTTTATTCGATACCCTACAATGCTATTGTGAATTTTAATGAAATTTTGAACTTTAATAGATTTTTGTGCATTTCAATTGTACTTTTTGCAATTTTGTCGAAACGGTAACACTTACGCAAAAACTTTATACTAGTAAATTGTAGGTGAAACGATTACCTATCCAATGGTATCACTCTCGATCCCCTACTTTATGGTCCACTTTCCAAATTTCGGGTAAGAAACGCCCACATTTTTTACCGTGCAAACGGCAACACTTATACAAAAACTTTATACTACATAATTGTAGCTGAAACGATTATCTAACCAATGGTATTTTATTCGATACCCTACAATGCTATTGTGAATTTTAATGAAATTTTGAACTTTAATAGATTTTTGTGCATTTCAATTGTACTTTTTGCAATTTTGTCGAAACGGTAACACTTACGCAAAAACTTTATACTAGTAAATTGTAGGTGAAACGATTACCTATCCAATGGTATCACTCTCGATCCCCTACTTTATGGTCCACTTTCCAAATTTCGGGTAAGAAACGCCCACATTTTTTACCGTGCAAACGGCAACACTTATACAAAAACTTTATACTACATAATTGTAGCTGAAACGATTATCTAACCAATGGTATTTTATTCGATACCCTACAATGCTATTGTGAATTTTAATGAAATTTTGAACTTTAATAGATTTTTGTGCATTTCAATTGTACTTTTTGCAATTTTGTCGAAACGGTAACACTTACGCAAAAACTTTATACTAGTAAATTGTAGGTGAAACGATTACCTATCCAATGGTATCACTCTCGATCCCCTACTTTATGGTCCACTTTCCAAATTTCGGGTAAGAAACGCCCACATTTTTTACCGTGCAAACGGCAACACTTATACAAAAACTTTATACTACATAATTGTAGCTGAAACGATTATCTAACCAATGGTATTTTATTCGATACCCTACAATGCTATTGTGAATTTTAATGAAATTTTGAACTTTAATAGATTTTTGTGCATTTCAATTGTACTTTTTGCAATTTTGTCGAAACGGTAACACTTACGCAAAAACTTTATACTAGTAAATTGTAGGTGAAACGATTACCTATCCAATGGTATCACTCTCGATCCCCTACTTTATGGTCCACTTTCCAAATTTCGGGTAAGAAACGCCCACATTTTTTACCGTGCAAACGGCAACACTTATACAAAAACTTTATACTACATAATTGTAGCTGAAACGATTATCTAACCAATGGTATTTTATTCGATACCCTACAATGCTATTGTGAATTTTAATGAAATTTTGAACTTTAATAGATTTTTGTGCATTTCAATTGTACTTTTTGCAATTTTGTCGAAACGGTAACACTTACGCAAAAACTTTATACTAGTAAATTGTAGGTGAAACGATTACCTATCCAATGGTATCACTCTCGATCCCCTACTTTATGGTCCACTTTCCAAATTTCGGGTAAGAAACGCCCACATTTTTTACCGTGCAAACGGCAACACTTATACAAAAACTTTATACTACATAATTGTAGCTGAAACGATTATCTAACCAATGGTATTTTATTCGATACCCTACAATGCTATTGTGAATTTTAATGAAATTTTGAACTTTAATAGATTTTTGTGCATTTCAATTGTACTTTTTGCAATTTTGTCGAAACGGTAACACTTACGCAAAAACTTTATACTAGTAAATTGTAGGTGAAACGATTACCTATCCAATGGTATCACTCTCGATCCCCTACTTTATGGTCCACTTTCCAAATTTCGGGTAAGAAACGCCCACATTTTTTACCGTGCAAACGGCAACACTTATACAAAAACTTTATACTACATAATTGTAGCTGAAACGATTATCTAACCAATGGTATTTTATTCGATACCCTACAATGCTATTGTGAATTTTAATGAAATTTTGAACTTTAATAGATTTTTGTGCATTTCAATTGTACTTTTTGCAATTTTGTCGAAACGGTAACACTTACGCAAAAACTTTATACTAGTAAATTGTAGGTGAAACGATTACCTATCCAATGGTATCACTCTCGATCCCCTACTTTATGGTCCACTTTCCAAATTTCGGGTAAGAAACGCCCACATTTTTTACCGTGCAAACGGCAACACTTATACAAAAACTTTATACTACATAATTGTAGCTGAAACGATTATCTAACCAATGGTATTTTATTCGATACCCTACAATGCTATTGTGAATTTTAATGAAATTTTGAACTTTAATAGATTTTTGTGCATTTCAATTGTACTTTTTGCAATTTTGTCGAAACGGTAACACTTACGCAAAAACTTTATACTAGTAAATTGTAGGTGAAACGATTACCTATCCAATGGTATCACTCTCGATCCCCTACTTTATGGTCCACTTTCCAAATTTCGGGTAAGAAACGCCCACATTTTTTACCGTGCAAACGGCAACACTTATACAAAAACTTTATACTACATAATTGTAGCTGAAACGATTATCTAACCAATGGTATTTTATTCGATACCCTACAATGCTATTGTGAATTTTAATGAAATTTTGAACTTTAATAGATTTTTGTGCATTTCAATTGTACTTTTTGCAATTTTGTCGAAACGGTAACACTTACGCAAAAACTTTATACTAGTAAATTGTAGGTGAAACGATTACCTATCCAATGGTATCACTCTCGATCCCCTACTTTATGGTCCACTTTCCAAATTTCGGGTAAGAAACGCCCACATTTTTTACCGTGCAAACGGCAACACTTATACAAAAACTTTATACTACATAATTGTAGCTGAAACGATTATCTAACCAATGGTATTTTATTCGATACCCTACAATGCTATTGTGAATTTTAATGAAATTTTGAACTTTAATAGATTTTTGTGCATTTCAATTGTACTTTTTGCAATTTTGTCGAAACGGTAACACTTACGCAAAAACTTTATACTAGTAAATTGTAGGTGAAACGATTACCTATCCAATGGTATCACTCTCGATCCCCTACTTTATGGTCCACTTTCCAAATTTCGGGTAAGAAACGCCCACATTTTTTACCGTGCAAACGGCAACACTTATACAAAAACTTTATACTACATAATTGTAGCTGAAACGATTATCTAACCAATGGTATTTTATTCGATACCCTACAATGCTATTGTGAATTTTAATGAAATTTTGAACTTTAATAGATTTTTGTGCATTTCAATTGTACTTTTTGCAATTTTGTCGAAACGGTAACACTTACGCAAAAACTTTATACTAGTAAATTGTAGGTGAAACGATTACCTATCCAATGGTATCACTCTCGATCCCCTACTTTATGGTCCACTTTCCAAATTTCGGGTAAGAAACGCCCACATTTTTTACCGTGCAAACGGCAACACTTATACAAAAACTTTATACTACATAATTGTAGCTGAAACGATTATCTAACCAATGGTATTTTATTCGATACCCTACAATGCTATTGTGAATTTTAATGAAATTTTGAACTTTAATAGATTTTTGTGCATTTCAATTGTACTTTTTGCAATTTTGTCGAAACGGTAACACTTACGCAAAAACTTTATACTAGTAAATTGTAGGTGAAACGATTACCTATCCAATGGTATCACTCTCGATCCCCTACTTTATGGTCCACTTCAAATTTCGGGTAAGAAACGCCACATTTTTTACCGTGCAAACGGCAACACTTATACAAAAAACTTTATACTACATAATTGTAGCTGAAACGATTATCTAACCAATGGTATTTTATTCGATACCCTACAATGCTATTGTGAATTTTAATGAAAATTTTGAACTTTAATAGATTTTTGTGCATTTCAATTGTACTTTTTGCAATTTTGTCGAAACGGTAACACTTACGCAAAAACTTTATACTAGTAAATTGTAGGTGAAACGATTACCTATCCAATGGTATCACTCTCGATCCCCTACTTTATGGTCCACTTTCCAAATTTCGGGTAAGAAACGCCCACATTTTTTACCGTGCAAACGGCAACACTTATACAAAAACTTTATACTACATAATTGTAGCTGAAACGATTATCTAACCAATGGTATTTTATTCGATACCCTACAATGCTATTGTGAATTTTAATGAAATTTTGAACTTTAATAGATTTTTGTGCATTTCAATTGTACTTTTTGCAATTTTGTCGAAACGGTAACACTTACGCAAAAACTTTATACTAGTAAATTGTAGGTGAAACGATTACCTATCCAATGGTATCACTCTCGATCCCCTACTTTATGGTCCACTTTCCAAATTTCGGGTAAGAAACGCCCACATTTTTTACCGTGCAAACGGCAACACTTATACAAAAACTTTATACTACATAATTGTAGCTGAAACGATTATCTAACCAATGGTATTTTATTCGATACCCTACAATGCTATTGTGAATTTTAATGAAATTTTGAACTTTAATAGATTTTTGTGCATTTCAATTGTACTTTTTGCAATTTTGTCGAAACGGTAACACTTACGCAAAAACTTTATACTAGTAAATTGTAGGTGAAACGATTACCTATCCAATGGTATCACTCTCGATCCCCTACTTTATGGTCCACTTTCCAAATTTCGGGTAAGAAACGCCCACATTTTTTACCGTGCAAACGGCAACACTTATACAAAAACTTTATTACTACATAATTGTAGCTGAAACGATTATCTAACCAATGGTATTTTATTCGATACCCTACAATGCTATTGTGAATTTTAATGAAATTTTGAACTTTAATAGATTTTTGTGCATTTCAATTGTACTTTTTGCAATTTTGTCGAAACGGTAACACTTACGCAAAAACTTTATACTAGTAAATTGTAGGTGAAACGATTACCTATCCAATGGTATCACTCTCGATCCCCTACTTTATGGTCCACTTTCCAAATTTCGGGTAAGAAACGCCCACATTTTTTACCGTGCAAACGGCAACACTTATACAAAAACTTTATACTACATAATTGTAGCTGAAACGATTATCTAACCAATGGTATTTTATTCGATACCCTACAATGCTATTGTGAATTTTAATGAAATTTTGAACTTTAATAGATTTTTGTGCATTTCAATTGTACTTTTTGCAATTTTGTCGAAACGGTAACACTTACGCAAAAACTTTATACTAGTAAATTGTAGGTGAAACGATTACCTATCCAATGGTATCACTCTCGATCCCCTACTTTATGGTCCACTTTCCAAATTTCGGGTAAGAAACGCCCACATTTTTTACCGTGCAAACGGCAACACTTATACAAAAACTTTATACTACATAATTGTAGCTGAAACGATTATCTAACCAATGGTATTTTATTCGATACCCTACAATGCTATTGTGAATTTTAATGAAATTTTGAACTTTAATAGATTTTTGTGCATTTCAATTGTACTTTTTGCAATTTTGTCGAAACGGTAACACTTACGCAAAAACTTTATACTAGTAAATTGTAGGTGAAACGATTACCTATCCAATGGTATCACTCTCGATCCCCTACTTTATGGTCCACTTTCCAAATTTCGGGTAAGAAACGCCCACATTTTTTACCGTGCAAACGGCAACACTTATACAAAAACTTTATACTACATAATTGTAGCTGAAACGATTATCTAACCAATGGTATTTTATTCGATACCCTACAATGCTATTGTGAATTTTAATGAAATTTTGAACTTTAATAGATTTTTGTGCATTTCAATTGTACTTTTTGCAATTTTGTCGAAACGGTAACACTTACGCAAAAACTTTATACTAGTAAATTGTAGGTGAAACGATTACCTATCCAATGGTATCACTCTCGATCCCCTACTTTATGGTCCACTTTCCAAATTTCGGGTAAGAAACGCCCACATTTTTTACCGTGCAAACGGCAACACTTATACAAAAACTTTATACTACATAATTGTAGCTGAAACGATTATCTAACCAATGGTATTTTATTCGATACCCTACAATGCTATTGTGAATTTTAATGAAATTTTGAACTTTAATAGATTTTTGTGCATTTCAATTGTACTTTTTGCAATTTTGTCGAAACGGTAACACTTACGCAAAAACTTTATACTAGTAAATTGTAGGTGAAACGATTACCTATCCAATGGTATCACTCTCGATCCCCTACTTTATGGTCCACTTTCCAAATTTCGGGTAAGAAACGCCCACATTTTTTACCGTGCAAACGGCAACACTTATACAAAAACTTTATACTACATAATTGTAGCTGAAACGATTATCTAACCAATGGTATTTTATTCGATACCCTACAATGCTATTGTGAATTTTAATGAAATTTTGAACTTTAATAGATTTTTGTGCATTTCAATTGTACTTTTTGCAATTTTGTCGAAACGGTAACACTTACGCAAAAACTTTATACTAGTAAATTGTAGGTGAAACGATTACCTATCCAATGGTATCACTCTCGATCCCCTACTTTATGGTCCACTTTCCAAATTTCGGGTAAGAAACGCCCACATTTTTTACCGTGCAAACGGCAACACTTATACAAAAACTTTATACTACATAATTGTAGCTGAAACGATTATCTAACCAATGGTATTTTATTCGATACCCTACAATGCTATTGTGAATTTTAATGAAATTTTGAACTTTAATAGATTTTTGTGCATTTCAATTGTACTTTTTGCAATTTTGTCGAAACGGTAACACTTACGCAAAAACTTTATACTAGTAAATTGTAGGTGAAACGATTACCTATCCAATGGTATCACTCTCGATCCCCTACTTTATGGTCCACTTTCCAAATTTCGGGTAAGAAACGCCCACATTTTTTACCGTGCAAACGGCAACACTTATACAAAAACTTTATACTACATAATTGTAGCTGAAACGATTATCTAACCAATGGTATTTTATTCGATACCCTACAATGCTATTGTGAATTTTAATGAAATTTTGAACTTTAATAGATTTTTGTGCATTTCAATTGTACTTTTTGCAATTTTGTCGAAACGGTAACACTTACGCAAAAACTTTATACTAGTAAATTGTAGGTGAAACGATTACCTATCCAATGGTATCACTCTCGATCCCCTACTTTATGGTCCACTTTCCAAATTTCGGGTAAGAAACGCCCACATTTTTTACCGTGCAAACGGCAACACTTATACAAAAACTTTATACTACATAATTGTAGCTGAAACGATTATCTAACCAATGGTATTTTATTCGATACCCTACAATGCTATTGTGAATTTTAATGAAATTTTGAACTTTAATAGATTTTTGTGCATTTCAATTGTACTTTTTGCAATTTTGTCGAAACGGTAACACTTACGCAAAAACTTTATACTAGTAAATTGTAGGTGAAACGATTACCTATCCAATGGTATCACTCTCGATCCCCTACTTTATGGTCCACTTTCCAAATTTCGGGTAAGAAACGCCCACATTTTTTACCGTGCAAACGGCAACACTTATACAAAAACTTTATACTACATAATTGTAGCTGAAACGATTATCTAACCAATGGTATTTTATTCGATACCCTACAATGCTATTGTGAATTTTAATGAAATTTTGAACTTTAATAGATTTTTGTGCATTTCAATTGTACTTTTTGCAATTTTGTCGAAACGGTAACACTTACGCAAAAACTTTATACTAGTAAATTGTAGGTGAAACGATTACCTATCCAATGGTATCACTCTCGATCCCCTACTTTATGGTCCACTTTCCAAATTTCGGGTAAGAAACGCCCACATTTTTTACCGTGCAAACGGCAACACTTATACAAAAACTTTATACTACATAATTGTAGCTGAAACGATTATCTAACCAATGGTATTTTATTCGATACCCTACAATGCTATTGTGAATTTTAATGAAATTTTGAACTTTAATAGATTTTTGTGCATTTCAATTGTACTTTTTGCAATTTTGTCGAAACGGTAACACTTACGCAAAAACTTTATACTAGTAAATTGTAGGTGAAACGATTACCTATCCAATGGTATCACTCTCGATCCCCTACTTTATGGTCCACTTTCCAAATTTCGGGTAAGAAACGCCCACATTTTTTACCGTGCAAACGGCAACACTTATACAAAAACTTTATACTACATAATTGTAGCTGAAACGATTATCTAACCAATGGTATTTTATTCGATACCCTACAATGCTATTGTGAATTTTAATGAAATTTTGAACTTTAATAGATTTTTGTGCATTTCAATTGTACTTTTTGCAATTTTGTCGAAACGGTAACACTTACGCAAAAACTTTATACTAGTAAATTGTAGGTGAAACGATTACCTATCCAATGGTATCACTCTCGATCCCCTACTTTATGGTCCACTTTCCAAATTTCGGGTAAGAAACGCCCACATTTTTTACCGTGCAAACGGCAACACTTATACAAAAACTTTATACTACATAATTGTAGCTGAAACGATTATCTAACCAATGGTATTTTATTCGATACCCTACAATGCTATTGTGAATTTTAATGAAATTTTGAACTTTAATAGATTTTTGTGCATTTCAATTGTACTTTTTGCAATTTTGTCGAAACGGTAACACTTACGCAAAAACTTTATACTAGTAAATTGTAGGTGAAACGATTACCTATCCAATGGTATCACTCTCGATCCCCTACTTTATGGTCCACTTTCCAAATTTCGGGTAAGAAACGCCCACATTTTTTACCGTGCAAACGGCAACACTTATACAAAAACTTTATACTACATAATTGTAGCTGAAACGATTATCTAACCAATGGTATTTTATTCGATACCCTACAATGCTATTGTGAATTTTAATGAAATTTTGAACTTTAATAGATTTTTGTGCATTTCAATTGTACTTTTTGCAATTTTGTCGAAACGGTAACACTTACGCAAAAACTTTATACTAGTAAATTGTAGGTGAAACGATTACCTATCCAATGGTATCACTCTCGATCCCCTACTTTATGGTCCACTTTCCAAATTTCGGGTAAGAAACGCCCACATTTTTTACCGTGCAAACGGCAACACTTATACAAAAACTTTATACTACATAATTGTAGCTGAAACGATTATCTAACCAATGGTATTTTATTCGATACCCTACAATGCTATTGTGAATTTTAATGAAATTTTGAACTTTAATAGATTTTTGTGCATTTCAATTGTACTTTTTGCAATTTTCACTTACGCAAAAACTTTATACTAGTAAATTGTAGGTGAAACGATTACCTATCCAATGGTATCACTCTCGATCCCCTACTTTATGGTCCACTTTCCAAATTTCGGGTAAGAAACGCCCACATTTTTTACCGTGCAAACGGCAACACTTATACAAAAACTTTATACTACATAATTGTAGCTGAAACGATTATCTAACCAATGGTATTTTATTCGATACCCTACAATGCTATTGTGAATTTTAATGAAATTTTGAACTTTAATAGATTTTTGTGCATTTCAATTGTACTTTTTGCAATTTTGTCGAAACGGTAACACTTACGCAAAAACTTTATACTAGTAAATTGTAGGTGAAACGATTACCTATCCAATGGTATCACTCTCGATCCCCTACTTTATGGTCCACTTTCCAAATTTCGGGTAAGAAACGCCCACATTTTTTACCGTGCAAACGGCAACACTTATACAAAAACTTTATACTACATAATTGTAGCTGAAACGATTATCTAACCAATGGTATTTTATTCGATACCCTACAATGCTATTGTGAATTTTAATGAAATTTTGAACTTTAATAGATTTTTGTGCATTTCAATTGTACTTTTTGCAATTTTGTCGAAACGGTAACACTTACGCAAAAACTTTATACTAGTAAATTGTAGGTGAAACGATTACCTATCCAATGGTATCACTCTCGATCCCCTACTTTATGGTCCACTTTCCAAATTTCGGGTAAGAAACGCCCACATTTTTTACCGTGCAAACGGCAACACTTATACAAAAACTTTATACTACATAATTGTAGCTGAAACGATTATCTAACCAATGGTATTTTATTCGATACCCTACAATGCTATTGTGAATTTTAATGAAATTTTGAACTTTAATAGATTTTTGACTTTAATAGATTTTTGTGCATTTCAATTGTACTTTTTGCAATTTTGTCGAAACGGTAACACTTACGCAAAAACTTTATACTAGTAAATTGTAGGTGAAACGATTACCTATCCAATGGTATCACTCTCGATCCCCTACTTTATGGTCCACTTTCCAAATTTCGGGTAAGAAACGCCCACATTTTTTACCGTGCAAACGGCAACACTTATACAAAAACTTTATACTACATAATTGTAGCTGAAACGATTATCTAACCAATGGTATTTTATTCGATACCCTACAATGCTATTGTGAATTTTAATGAAATTTTGAACTTTAATAGATTTTTGTGCATTTCAATTGTACTTTTTGCAATTTTGTCGAAACGGTAACACTTACGCAAAAACTTTATACTAGTAAATTGTAGGTGAAACGATTACCTATCCAATGGTATCACTCTCGATCCCCTACTTTATGGTCCACTTTCCAAATTTCGGGTAAGAAACGCCCACATTTTTTACCGTGCAAACGGCAACACTTATACAAAAACTTTATACTACATAATTGTAGCTGAAACGATTATCTAACCAATGGTATTTTATTCGATACCCTACAATGCTATTGTGAATTTTAATGAAATTTTGAACTTTAATAGATTTTTGTGCATTTCAATTGTACTTTTTGCAATTTTGTCGAAACGGTAACACTTACGCAAAAACTTTATACTAGTAAATTGTAGGTGAAACGATTACCTATCCAATGGTATCACTCTCGATCCCCTACTTTATGGTCCACTTTCCAAATTTCGGGTAAGAAACGCCCACATTTTTTACCGTGCAAACGGCAACACTTATACAAAAACTTTATACTACATAATTGTAGCTGAAACGATTATCTAACCAATGGTATTTTATTCGATACCCTACAATGCTATTGTGAATTTTAATGAAATTTTGAACTTTAATAGATTTTTGTGCATTTCAATTGTACTTTTTGCAATTTTGTCGAAACGGTAACACTTACGCAAAAACTTTATACTAGTAAATTGTAGGTGAAACGATTACCTATCCAATGGTATCACTCTCGATCCCCTACTTTATGGTCCACTTTCCAAATTTCGGGTAAGAAACGCCCACATTTTTTACCGTGCAAACGGCAACACTTATACAAAAACTTTATACTACATAATTGTAGCTGAAACGATTATCTAACCAATGGTATTTTATTCGATACCCTACAATGCTATTGTGAATTTTAATGAAATTTTGAACTTTAATAGATTTTTGTGCATTTCAATTGTACTTTTTGCAATTTTGTCGAAACGGTAACACTTACGCAAAAACTTTATACTAGTAAATTGTAGGTGAAACGATTACCTATCCAATGGTATCACTCTCGATCCCCTACTTTATGGTCCACTTTCCAAATTTCGGGTAAGAAACGCCCACATTTTTTACCGTGCAAACGGCAACACTTATACAAAAACTTTATACTACATAATTGTAGCTGAAACGATTATCTAACCAATGGTATTTTATTCGATACCCTACAATGCTATTGTGAATTTTAATGAAATTTTGAACTTTAATAGATTTTTGTGCATTTCAATTGTACTTTTTGCAATTTTGTCGAAACGGTAACACTTACGCAAAAACTTTATACTAGTAAATTGTAGGTGAAACGATTACCTATCCAATGGTATCACTCTCGATCCCCTACTTTATGGTCCACTTTCCAAATTTCGGGTAAGAAACGCCCACATTTTTTACCGTGCAAACGGCAACACTTATACAAAAACTTTATACTACATAATTGTAGCTGAAACGATTATCTAACCAATGGTATTTTATTCGATACCCTACAATGCTATTGTGAATTTTAATGAAATTTTGAACTTTAATAGATTTTTGTGCATTTCAATTGTACTTTTTGCAATTTTGTCGAAACGGTAACACTTACGCAAAAACTTTATACTAGTAAATTGTAGGTGAAACGATTACCTATCCAATGGTATCACTCTCGATCCCCTACTTTATGGTCCACTTTCCAAATTTCGGGTAAGAAACGCCCACATTTTTTACCGTGCAAACGGCAACACTTATACAAAAACTTTATACTACATAATTGTAGCTGAAACGATTATCTAACCAATGGTATTTTATTCGATACCCTACAATGCTATTGTGAATTTTAATGAAATTTTGAACTTTAATAGATTTTTGTGCATTTCAATTGTACTTTTTGCAATTTTGTCGAAACGGTAACACTTACGCAAAAACTTTATACTAGTAAATTGTAGGTGAAACGATTACCTATCCAATGGTATCACTCTCGATCCCCTACTTTATGGTCCACTTTCCAAATTTCGGGTAAGAAACGCCCACATTTTTTACCGTGCAAACGGCAACACTTATACAAAAACTTTATACTACATAATTGTAGCTGAAACGATTATCTAACCAATGGTATTTTATTCGATACCCTACAATGCTATTGTGAATTTTAATGAAATTTTGAACTTTAATAGATTTTTGTGCATTTCAATTGTACTTTTTGCAATTTTGTCGAAACGGTAACACTTACGCAAAAACTTTATACTAGTAAATTGTAGGTGAAACGATTACCTATCCAATGGTATCACTCTCGATCCCCTACTTTATGGTCCACTTTCCAAATTTCGGGTAAGAAACGCCCACATTTTTTACCGTGCAAACGGCAACACTTATACAAAAACTTTATACTACATAATTGTAGCTGAAACGATTATCTAACCAATGGTATTTTATTCGATACCCTACAATGCTATTGTGAATTTTAATGAAATTTTGAACTTTAATAGATTTTTGTGCATTTCAATTGTACTTTTTGCAATTTTGTCGAAACGGTAACACTTACGCAAAAACTTTATACTAGTAAATTGTAGGTGAAACGATTACCTATCCAATGGTATCACTCTCGATCCCCTACTTTATGGTCCACTTTCCAAATTTCGGGTAAGAAACGCCCACATTTTTTACCGTGCAAACGGCAACACTTATACAAAAACTTTATACTACATAATTGTAGCTGAAACGATTATCTAACCAATGGTATTTTATTCGATACCCTACAATGCTATTGTGAATTTTAATGAAATTTTGAACTTTAATAGATTTTTGTGCATTTCAATTGTACTTTTTGCAATTTTGTCGAAACGGTAACACTTACGCAAAAACTTTATACTAGTAAATTGTAGGTGAAACGATTACCTATCCAATGGTATCACTCTCGATCCCCTACTTTATGGTCCACTTTCCAAATTTCGGGTAAGAAACGCCCACATTTTTTACCGTGCAAACGGCAACACTTATACAAAAACTTTATACTACATAATTGTAGCTGAAACGATTATCTAACCAATGGTATTTTATTCGATACCCTACAATGCTATTGTGAATTTTAATGAAATTTTGAACTTTAATAGATTTTTGTGCATTTCAATTGTACTTTTTGCAATTTTGTCGAAACGGTAACACTTACGCAAAAACTTTATACTAGTAAATTGTAGGTGAAACGATTACCTATCCAATGGTATCACTCTCGATCCCCTACTTTATGGTCCACTTTCCAAATTTCGGGTAAGAAACGCCCACATTTTTTACCGTGCAAACGGCAACACTTATACAAAAACTTTATACTACATAATTGTAGCTGAAACGATTATCTAACCAATGGTATTTTATTCGATACCCTACAATGCTATTGTGAATTTTAATGAAATTTTGAACTTTAATAGATTTTTGTGCATTTCAATTGTACTTTTTGCAATTTTGTCGAAACGGTAACACTTACGCAAAAACTTTATACTAGTAAATTGTAGGTGAAACGATTACCTATCCAATGGTATCACTCTCGATCCCCTACTTTATGGTCCACTTTCCAAATTTCGGGTAAGAAACGCCCACATTTTTTACCGTGCAAACGGCAACACTTATACAAAAACTTTATACTACATAATTGTAGCTGAAACGATTATCTAACCAATGGTATTTTATTCGATACCCTACAATGCTATTGTGAATTTTAATGAAATTTTGAACTTTAATAGATTTTTGTGCATTTCAATTGTACTTTTTGCAATTTTGTCGAAACGGTAACACTTACGCAAAAACTTTATACTAGTAAATTGTAGGTGAAACGATTACCTATCCAATGGTATCACTCTCGATCCCCTACTTTATGGTCCACTTTCCAAATTTCGGGTAAGAAACGCCCACATTTTTTACCGTGCAAACGGCAACACTTATACAAAAACTTTATACTACATAATTGTAGCTGAAACGATTATCTAACCAATGGTATTTTATTCGATACCCTACAATGCTATTGTGAATTTTAATGAAATTTTGAACTTTAATAGATTTTTGTGCATTTCAATTGTACTTTTTGCAATTTTGTCGAAACGGTAACACTTACGCAAAAACTTTATACTAGTAAATTGTAGGTGAAACGATTACCTATCCAATGGTATCACTCTCGATCCCCTACTTTATGGTCCACTTTCCAAATTTCGGGTAAGAAACGCCCACATTTTTTACCGTGCAAACGGCAACACTTATACAAAAACTTTATACTACATAATTGTAGCTGAAACGATTATCTAACCAATGGTATTTTATTCGATACCCTACAATGCTATTGTGAATTTTAATGAAATTTTGAACTTTAATAGATTTTTGTGCATTTCAATTGTACTTTTTGCAATTTTGTCGAAACGGTAACACTTACGCAAAAACTTTATACTAGTAAATTGTAGGTGAAACGATTACCTATCCAATGGTATCACTCTCGATCCCCTACTTTATGGTCCACTTTCCAAATTTCGGGTAAGAAACGCCCACATTTTTTACCGTGCAAACGGCAACACTTATACAAAAACTTTATACTACATAATTGTAGCTGAAACGATTATCTAACCAATGGTATTTTATTCGATACCCTACAATGCTATTGTGAATTTTAATGAAATTTTGAACTTTAATAGATTTTTGTGCATTTCAATTGTACTTTTTGCAATTTTGTCGAAACGGTAACACTTACGCAAAAACTTTATACTAGTAAATTGTAGGTGAAACGATTACCTATCCAATGGTATCACTCTCGATCCCCTACTTTATGGTCCACTTTCCAAATTTCGGGTAAGAAACGCCCACATTTTTTACCGTGCAAACGGCAACACTTATACAAAAACTTTATACTACATAATTGTAGCTGAAACGATTATCTAACCAATGGTATTTTATTCGATACCCTACAATGCTATTGTGAATTTTAATGAAATTTTGAACTTTAATAGATTTTTGTGCATTTCAATTGTACTTTTTGCAATTTTGTCGAAACGGTAACACTTACGCAAAAACTTTATACCAGTAAATTGTAGGTGAAACGATTACCTATCCAATGGTATCACTCTCGATCCCCTACTTTATGGTCCACTTTCCAAATTTCGGGTAAGAAACGCCCACATTTTTTACCGTGCAAACGGCAACACTTATACAAAAACTTTATACTACATAATTGTAGCTGAAACGATTATCTAACCAATGGTATTTTATTCGATACCCTACAATGCTATTGTGAATTTTAATGAAATTTTGAACTTTAATAGATTTTTGTGCATTTCAATTGTACTTTTTGCAATTTTGTCGAAACGGTAACACTTACGCAAAAACTTTATACTAGTAAATTGTAGGTGAAACGATTACCTATCCAATGGTATCACTCTCGATCCCCTACTTTATGGTCCACTTTCCAAATTTCGGGTAAGAAACGCCCACATTTTTTACCGTGCAAACGGCAACACTTATACAAAAACTTTATACTACATAATTGTAGCTGAAACGATTATCTAACCAATGGTATTTTATTCGATACCCTACAATGCTATTGTGAATTTTAATGAAATTTTGAACTTTAATAGATTTTTGTGCATTTCAATTGTACTTTTTGCAATTTTGTCGAAACGGTAACACTTACGCAAAAACTTTATACTAGTAAATTGTAGGTGAAACGATTACCTATCCAATGGTATCACTCTCGATCCCCTACTTTATGGTCCACTTTCCAAATTTCGGGTAAGAAACGCCCACATTTTTTACCGTGCAAACGGCAACACTTATACAAAAACTTTATACTACATAATTGTAGCTGAAACGATTATCTAACCAATGGTATTTTATTCGATACCCTACAATGCTATTGTGAATTTTAATGAAATTTTGAACTTTAATAGATTTTTGTGCATTTCAATTGTACTTTTTGCAATTTTGTCGAAACGGTAACACTTACGCAAAAACTTTATACTAGTAAATTGTAGGTGAAACGATTACCTATCCAATGGTATCACTCTCGATCCCCTACTTTATGGTCCACTTTCCAAATTTCGGGTAAGAAACGCCCACATTTTTTACCGTGCAAACGGCAACACTTATACAAAAACTTTATACTACATAATTGTAGCTGAAACGATTATCTAACCAATGGTATTTTATTCGATACCCTACAATGCTATTGTGAATTTTAATGAAATTTTGAACTTTAATAGATTTTTGTGCATTTCAATTGTACTTTTTGCAATTTTGTCGAAACGGTAACACTTACGCAAAAACTTTATACTAGTAAATTGTAGGTGAAACGATTACCTATCCAATGGTATCACTCTCGATCCCCTACTTTATGGTCCACTTTCCAAATTTCGGGTAAGAAACGCCCACATTTTTTACCGTGCAAACGGCAACACTTATACAAAAACTTTATACTACATAATTGTAGCTGAAACGATTATCTAACCAATGGTATTTTATTCGATACCCTACAATGCTATTGTGAATTTTAATGAAATTTTGAACTTTAATAGATTTTTGTGCATTTCAATTGTACTTTTTGCAATTTTGTCGAAACGGTAACACTTACGCAAAAACTTTATACCAGTAAATTGTAGGTGAAACGATTACCTATCCAATGGTATCACTCTCGATCCCCTACTTTATGGTCCACTTTCCAAATTTCGGGTAAGAAACGCCCACATTTTTTACCGTGCAAACGGCAACACTTATACAAAAACTTTATACTACATAATTGTAGCTGAAACGATTATCTAACCAATGGTATTTTATTCGATACCCTACAATGCTATTGTGAATTTTAATGAAATTTTGAACTTTAATAGATTTTTGTGCATTTCAATTGTACTTTTTGCAATTTTGTCGAAACGGTAACACTTACGCAAAAACTTTATACTAGTAAATTGTAGGTGAAACGATTACCTATCCAATGGTATCACTCTCGATCCCCTACTTTATGGTCCACTTTCCAAATTTCGGGTAAGAAACGCCCACATTTTTTACCGTGCAAACGGCAACACTTATACAAAAACTTTATACTACATAATTGTAGCTGAAACGATTATCTAACCAATGGTATTTTATTCGATACCCTACAATGCTATTGTGAATTTTAATGAAATTTTGAACTTTAATAGATTTTTGTGCATTTCAATTGTACTTTTTGCAATTTTGTCGAAACGGTAACACTTACGCAAAAACTTTATACTAGTAAATTGTAGGTGAAACGATTACCTATCCAATGGTATCACTCTCGATCCCCTACTTTATGGTCCACTTTCCAAATTTCGGGTAAGAAACGCCCACATTTTTTACCGTGCAAACGGCAACACTTATACAAAAACTTTATACTACATAATTGTAGCTGAAACGATTATCTAACCAATGGTATTTTATTCGATACCCTACAATGCTATTGTGAATTTTAATGAAATTTTGAACTTTAATAGATTTTTGTGCATTTCAATTGTACTTTTTGCAATTTTGTCGAAACGGTAACACTTACGCAAAAACTTTATACTAGTAAATTGTAGGTGAAACGATTACCTATCCAATGGTATCACTCTCGATCCCCTACTTTATGGTCCACTTTCCAAATTTCGGGTAAGAAACGCCCACATTTTTTACCGTGCAAACGGCAACACTTATACAAAAACTTTATACTACATAATTGTAGCTGAAACGATTATCTAACCAATGGTATTTTATTCGATACCCTACAATGCTATTGTGAATTTTAATGAAATTTTGAACTTTAATAGATTTTTGTGCATTTCAATTGTACTTTTTGCAATTTTGTCGAAACGGTAACACTTACGCAAAAACTTTATACCAGTAAATTGTAGGTGAAACGATTACCTATCCAATGGTATCACTCTCGATCCCCTACTTTATGGTCCACTTTCCAAATTTCGGGTAAGAAACGCCCACATTTTTTACCGTGCAAACGGCAACACTTATACAAAAACTTTATACTACATAATTGTAGCTGAAACGATTATCTAACCAATGGTATTTTATTCGATACCCTACAATGCTATTGTGAATTTTAATGAAATTTTGAACTTTAATAGATTTTTGTGCATTTCAATTGTACTTTTTGCAATTTTGTCGAAACGGTAACACTTACGCAAAAACTTTATACCAGTAAATTGTAGGTGAAACGATTACCTATCCAATGGTATCACTCTCGATCCCCTACTTTATGGTCCACTTTCCAAATTTCGGGTAAGAAACGCCCACATTTTTTACCGTGCAAACGGCAACACTTATACAAAAACTTTATACTACATAATTGTAGCTGAAACGATTATCTAACCAATGGTATTTTATTCGATACCCTACAATGCTATTGTGAATTTTAATGAAATTTTGAACTTTAATAGATTTTTGTGCATTTCAATTGTACTTTTTGCAATTTTGTCGAAACGGTAACACTTACGCAAAAACTTTATACCAGTAAATTGTAGGTGAAACGATTACCTATCCAATGGTATCACTCTCGATCCCCTACTTTATGGTCCACTTTCCAAATTTCGGGTAAGAAACGCCCACATTTTTTACCGTGCAAACGGCAACACTTATACAAAAACTTTATACTACATAATTGTAGCTGAAACGATTATCTAACCAATGGTATTTTATTCGATACCCTACAATGCTATTGTGAATTTTAATGAAATTTTGAACTTTAATAGATTTTTGTGCATTTCAATTGTACTTTTTGCAATTTTGTCGAAACGGTAACACTTACGCAAAAACTTTATACCAGTAAATTGTAGGTGAAACGATTACCTATCCAATGGTATCACTCTCGATCCCCTACTTTATGGTCCACTTTCCAAATTTCGGGTAAGAAACGCCCACATTTTTTACCGTGCAAACGGCAACACTTATACAAAAACTTTATACTACATAATTGTAGCTGAAACGATTATCTAACCAATGGTATTTTATTCGATACCCTACAATGCTATTGTGAATTTTAATGAAATTTTGAACTTTAATAGATTTTTGTGCATTTCAATTGTACTTTTTGCAATTTTGTCGAAACGGTAACACTTACGCAAAAACTTTATACTAGTAAATTGTAGGTGAAACGATTACCTATCCAATGGTATCACTCTCGATCCCCTACTTTATGGTCCACTTTCCAAATTTCGGGTAAGAAACGCCCACATTTTTTACCGTGCAAACGGCAACACTTATACAAAAACTTTATACTACATAATTGTAGCTGAAACGATTATCTAACCAATGGTATTTTATTCGATACCCTACAATGCTATTGTGAATTTTAATGAAATTTTGAACTTTAATAGATTTTTGTGCATTTCAATTGTACTTTTTGCAATTTTGTCGAAACGGTAACACTTACGCAAAAACTTTATACCAGTAAATTGTAGGTGAAACGATTACCTATCCAATGGTATCACTCTCGATCCCCTACTTTATGGTCCACTTTCCAAATTTCGGGTAAGAAACGCCCACATTTTTTACCGTGCAAACGGCAACACTTATACAAAAACTTTATACTACATAATTGTAGCTGAAACGATTATCTAACCAATGGTATTTTATTCGATACCCTACAATGCTATTGTGAATTTTAATGAAATTTTGAACTTTAATAGATTTTTGTGCATTTCAATTGTACTTTTTGCAATTTTGTCGAAACGGTAACACTTACGCAAAAACTTTATACCAGTAAATTGTAGGTGAAACGATTACCTATCCAATGGTATCACTCTCGATCCCCTACTTTATGGTCCACTTTCCAAATTTCGGGTAAGAAACGCCCACATTTTTTACCGTGCAAACGGCAACACTTATACAAAAACTTTATACTACATAATTGTAGCTGAAACGATTATCTAACCAATGGTATTTTATTCGATACCCTACAATGCTATTGTGAATTTTAATGAAATTTTGAACTTTAATAGATTTTTGTGCATTTCAATTGTACTTTTTGCAATTTTGTCGAAACGGTAACACTTACGCAAAAACTTTATACCAGTAAATTGTAGGTGAAACGATTACCTATCCAATGGTATCACTCTCGATCCCCTACTTTATGGTCCACTTTCCAAATTTCGGGTAAGAAACGCCCACATTTTTTACCGTGCAAACGGCAACACTTATACAAAAACTTTATACTACATAATTGTAGCTGAAACGATTATCTAACCAATGGTATTTTATTCGATACCCTACAATGCTATTGTGAATTTTAATGAAATTTTGAACTTTAATAGATTTTTGTGCATTTCAATTGTACTTTTTGCAATTTTGTCGAAACGGTAACACTTACGCAAAAACTTTATACCAGTAAATTGTAGGTGAAACGATTACCTATCCAATGGTATCACTCTCGATCCCCTACTTTATGGTCCACTTTCCAAATTTCGGGTAAGAAACGCCCACATTTTTTACCGTGCAAACGGCAACACTTATACAAAAACTTTATACTACATAATTGTAGCTGAAACGATTATCTAACCAATGGTATTTTATTCGATACCCTACAATGCTATTGTGAATTTTAATGAAATTTTGAACTTTAATAGATTTTTGTGCATTTCAATTGTACTTTTTGCAATTTTGTCGAAACGGTAACACTTACGCAAAAACTTTATACTAGTAAATTGTAGGTGAAACGATTACCTATCCAATGGTATCACTCTCGATCCCCTACTTTATGGTCCACTTTCCAAATTTCGGGTAAGAAACGCCCACATTTTTTACCGTGCAAACGGCAACACTTATACAAAAACTTTATACTACATAATTGTAGCTGAAACGATTATCTAACCAATGGTATTTTATTCGATACCCTACAATGCTATTGTGAATTTTAATGAAATTTTGAACTTTAATAGATTTTTGTGCATTTCAATTGTACTTTTTGCAATTTTGTCGAAACGGTAACACTTACGCAAAAACTTTATACTAGTAAATTGTAGGTGAAACGATTACCTATCCAATGGTATCACTCTCGATCCCCTACTTTATGGTCCACTTTCCAAATTTCGGGTAAGAAACGCCCACATTTTTTACCGTGCAAACGGCAACACTTATACAAAAACTTTATACTACATAATTGTAGCTGAAACGATTATCTAACCAATGGTATTTTATTCGATACCCTACAATGCTATTGTGAATTTTAATGAAATTTTGAACTTTAATAGATTTTTGTGCATTTCAATTGTACTTTTTGCAATTTTGTCGAAACGGTAACACTTACGCAAAAACTTTATACTAGTAAATTGTAGGTGAAACGATTACCTATCCAATGGTATCACTCTCGATCCCCTACTTTATGGTCCACTTTCCAAATTTCGGGTAAGAAACGCCCACATTTTTTACCGTGCAAACGGCAACACTTATACAAAAACTTTATACTACATAATTGTAGCTGAAACGATTATCTAACCAATGGTATTTTATTCGATACCCTACAATGCTATTGTGAATTTTAATGAAATTTTGAACTTTAATAGATTTTTGTGCATTTCAATTGTACTTTTTGCAATTTTGTCGAAACGGTAACACTTACGCAAAAACTTTATACCAGTAAATTGTAGGTGAAACGATTACCTATCCAATGGTATCACTCTCGATCCCCTACTTTATGGTCCACTTTCCAAATTTCGGGTAAGAAACGCCCACATTTTTTACCGTGCAAACGGCAACACTTATACAAAAACTTTATACTACATAATTGTAGCTGAAACGATTATCTAACCAATGGTATTTTATTCGATACCCTACAATGCTATTGTGAATTTTAATGAAATTTTGAACTTTAATAGATTTTTGTGCATTTCAATTGTACTTTTTGCAATTTTGTCGAAACGGTAACACTTACGCAAAAACTTTATACTAGTAAATTGTAGGTGAAACGATTACCTATCCAATGGTATCACTCTCGATCCCCTACTTTATGGTCCACTTTCCAAATTTCGGGTAAGAAACGCCCACATTTTTTACCGTGCAAACGGCAACACTTATACAAAAACTTTATACTACATAATTGTAGCTGAAACGATTATCTAACCAATGGTATTTTATTCGATACCCTACAATGCTATTGTGAATTTTAATGAAATTTTGAACTTTAATAGATTTTTGTGCATTTCAATTGTACTTTTTGCAATTTTGTCGAAACGGTAACACTTACGCAAAAACTTTATACTAGTAAATTGTAGGTGAAACGATTACCTATCCAATGGTATCACTCTCGATCCCCTACTTTATGGTCCACTTTCCAAATTTCGGGTAAGAAACGCCCACATTTTTTACCGTGCAAACGGCAACACTTATACAAAAACTTTATACTACATAATTGTAGCTGAAACGATTATCTAACCAATGGTATTTTATTCGATACCCTACAATGCTATTGTGAATTTTAATGAAATTTTGAACTTTAATAGATTTTTGTGCATTTCAATTGTACTTTTTGCAATTTTGTCGAAACGGTAACACTTACGCAAAAACTTTATACCAGTAAATTGTAGGTGAAACGATTACCTATCCAATGGTATCACTCTCGATCCCCTACTTTATGGTCCACTTTCCAAATTTCGGGTAAGAAACGCCCACATTTTTTACCGTGCAAACGGCAACACTTATACAAAAACTTTATACTACATAATTGTAGCTGAAACGATTATCTAACCAATGGTATTTTATTCGATACCCTACAATGCTATTGTGAATTTTAATGAAATTTTGAACTTTAATAGATTTTTGTGCATTTCAATTGTACTTTTTGCAATTTTGTCGAAACGGTAACACTTACGCAAAAACTTTATACTAGTAAATTGTAGGTGAAACGATTACCTATCCAATGGTATCACTCTCGATCCCCTACTTTATGGTCCACTTTCCAAATTTCGGGTAAGAAACGCCCACATTTTTTACCGTGCAAACGGCAACACTTATACAAAAACTTTATACTACATAATTGTAGCTGAAACGATTATCTAACCAATGGTATTTTATTCGATACCCTACAATGCTATTGTGAATTTTAATGAAATTTTGAACTTTAATAGATTTTTGTGCATTTCAATTGTACTTTTTGCAATTTTGTCGAAACGGTAACACTTACGCAAAAACTTTATACCAGTAAATTGTAGGTGAAACGATTACCTATCCAATGGTATCACTCTCGATCCCCTACTTTATGGTCCACTTTCCAAATTTCGGGTAAGAAACGCCCACATTTTTTACCGTGCAAACGGCAACACTTATACAAAAACTTTATACTACATAATTGTAGCTGAAACGATTATCTAACCAATGGTATTTTATTCGATACCCTACAATGCTATTGTGAATTTTAATGAAATTTTGAACTTTAATAGATTTTTGTGCATTTCAATTGTACTTTTTGCAATTTTGTCGAAACGGTAACACTTACGCAAAAACTTTATACTAGTAAATTGTAGGTGAAACGATTACCTATCCAATGGTATCACTCTCGATCCCCTACTTTATGGTCCACTTTCCAAATTTCGGGTAAGAAACGCCCACATTTTTTACCGTGCAAACGGCAACACTTATACAAAAACTTTATACTACATAATTGTAGCTGAAACGATTATCTAACCAATGGTATTTTATTCGATACCCTACAATGCTATTGTGAATTTTAATGAAATTTTGAACTTTAATAGATTTTTGTGCATTTCAATTGTACTTTTTGCAATTTTGTCGAAACGGTAACACTTACGCAAAAACTTATACAAAAACTTTATACTACATAATTGTAGCTGAAACGATTATCTAACCAATGGTATTTTATTCGATACCCTACAATGCTATTGTGAATTTTAATGAAATTTTGAACTTTAATAGATTTTTGTGCATTTCAATTGTACTTTTTGCAATTTTGTCGAAACGGTAACACTTACGCAAAAACTTTATACTAGTAAATTGTAGGTGAAACGATTACCTATCCAATGGTATCACTCTCGATCCCCTACTTTATGGTCCACTTTCCAAATTTCGGGTAAGAAACGCCCACATTTTTTACCGTGCAAACGGCAACACTTATACAAAAACTTTATACTACATAATTGTAGCTGAAACGATTATCTAACCAATGGTATTTTATTCGATACCCTACAATGCTATTGTGAATTTTAATGAAATTTTGAACTTTAATAGATTTTTGTGCATTTCAATTGTACTTTTTGCAATTTTGTCGAAACGGTAACACTTACGCAAAAACTTTATACCAGTAAATTGTAGGTGAAACGATTACCTATCCAATGGTATCACTCTCGATCCCCTACTTTATGGTCCACTTTCCAAATTTCGGGTAAGAAACGCCCACATTTTTTACCGTGCAAACGGCAACACTTATACAAAAACTTTATACTACATAATTGTAGCTGAAACGATTATCTAACCAATGGTATTTTATTCGATACCCTACAATGCTATTGTGAATTTTAATGAAATTTTGAACTTTAATAGATTTTTGTGCATTTCAATTGTACTTTTTGCAATTTTGTCGAAACGGTAACACTTACGCAAAAACTTTATACTAGTAAATTGTAGGTGAAACGATTACCTATCCAATGGTATCACTCTCGATCCCCTACTTTATGGTCCACTTTCCAAATTTCGGGTAAGAAACGCCCACATTTTTTACCGTGCAAACGGCAACACTTATACAAAAACTTTATACTACATAATTGTAGCTGAAACGATTATCTAACCAATGGTATTTTATTCGATACCCTACAATGCTATTGTGAATTTTAATGAAATTTTGAACTTTAATAGATTTTTGTGCATTTCAATTGTACTTTTTGCAATTTTGTCGAAACGGTAACACTTACGCAAAAACTTTATACCAGTAAATTGTAGGTGAAACGATTACCTATCCAATGGTATCACTCTCGATCCCCTACTTTATGGTCCACTTTCCAAATTTCGGGTAAGAAACGCCCACATTTTTTACCGTGCAAACGGCAACACTTATACAAAAACTTTATACTACATAATTGTAGCTGAAACGATTATCTAACCAATGGTATTTTATTCGATACCCTACAATGCTATTGTGAATTTTAATGAAATTTTGAACTTTAATAGATTTTTGTGCATTTCAATTGTACTTTTTGCAATTTTGTCGAAACGGTAACACTTACGCAAAAACTTTATACTAGTAAATTGTAGGTGAAACGATTACCTATCCAATGGTATCACTCTCGATCCCCTACTTTATGGTCCACTTTCCAAATTTCGGGTAAGAAACGCCCACATTTTTTACCGTGCAAACGGCAACACTTATACAAAAACTTTATACTACATAATTGTAGCTGAAACGATTATCTAACCAATGGTATTTTATTCGATACCCTACAATGCTATTGTGAATTTTAATGAAATTTTGAACTTTAATAGATTTTTGTGCATTTCAATTGTACTTTTTGCAATTTTGTCGAAACGGTAACACTTACGCAAAAACTTATACAAAAACTTTATACTACATAATTGTAGCTGAAACGATTATCTAACCAATGGTATTTTATTCGATACCCTACAATGCTATTGTGAATTTTAATGAAATTTTGAACTTTAATAGATTTTTGTGCATTTCAATTGTACTTTTTGCAATTTTGTCGAAACGGTAACACTTACGCAAAAACTTTATACTAGTAAATTGTAGGTGAAACGATTACCTATCCAATGGTATCACTCTCGATCCCCTACTTTATGGTCCACTTTCCAAATTTCGGGTAAGAAACGCCCACATTTTTTACCGTGCAAACGGCAACACTTATACAAAAACTTTATACTACATAATTGTAGCTGAAACGATTATCTAACCAATGGTATTTTATTCGATACCCTACAATGCTATTGTGAATTTTAATGAAATTTTGAACTTTAATAGATTTTTGTGCATTTCAATTGTACTTTTTGCAATTTTGTCGAAACGGTAACACTTACGCAAAAACTTTATACCAGTAAATTGTAGGTGAAACGATTACCTATCCAATGGTATCACTCTCGATCCCCTACTTTATGGTCCACTTTCCAAATTTCGGGTAAGAAACGCCCACATTTTTTACCGTGCAAACGGCAACACTTATACAAAAACTTTATACTACATAATTGTAGCTGAAACGATTATCTAACCAATGGTATTTTATTCGATACCCTACAATGCTATTGTGAATTTTAATGAAATTTTGAACTTTAATAGATTTTTGTGCATTTCAATTGTACTTTTTGCAATTTTGTCGAAACGGTAACACTTACGCAAAAACTTTATACCAGTAAATTGTAGGTGAAACGATTACCTATCCAATGGTATCACTCTCGATCCCCTACTTTATGGTCCACTTTCCAAATTTCGGGTAAGAAACGCCCACATTTTTTACCGTGCAAACGGCAACACTTATACAAAAACTTTATACTACATAATTGTAGCTGAAACGATTATCTAACCAATGGTATTTTATTCGATACCCTACAATGCTATTGTGAATTTTAATGAAATTTTGAACTTTAATAGATTTTTGTGCATTTCAATTGTACTTTTTGCAATTTTGTCGAAACGGTAACACTTACGCAAAAACTTTATACCAGTAAATTGTAGGTGAAACGATTACCTATCCAATGGTATCACTCTCGATCCCCTACTTTATGGTCCACTTTCCAAATTTCGGGTAAGAAACGCCCACATTTTTTACCGTGCAAACGGCAACACTTATACAAAAACTTTATACTACATAATTGTAGCTGAAACGATTATCTAACCAATGGTATTTTATTCGATACCCTACAATGCTATTGTGAATTTTAATGAAATTTTGAACTTTAATAGATTTTTGTGCATTTCAATTGTACTTTTTGCAATTTTGTCGAAACGGTAACACTTACGCAAAAACTTTATACTAGTAAATTGTAGGTGAAACGATTACCTATCCAATGGTATCACTCTCGATCCCCTACTTTATGGTCCACTTTCCAAATTTCGGGTAAGAAACGCCCACATTTTTTACCGTGCAAACGGCAACACTTATACAAAAACTTTATACTACATAATTGTAGCTGAAACGATTATCTAACCAATGGTATTTTATTCGATACCCTACAATGCTATTGTGAATTTTAATGAAATTTTGAACTTTAATAGATTTTTGTGCATTTCAATTGTACTTTTTGCAATTTTGTCGAAACGGTAACACTTACGCAAAAACTTTATACCAGTAAATTGTAGGTGAAACGATTACCTATCCAATGGTATCACTCTCGATCCCCTACTTTATGGTCCACTTTCCAAATTTCGGGTAAGAAACGCCCACATTTTTTACCGTGCAAACGGCAACACTTATACAAAAACTTTATACTACATAATTGTAGCTGAAACGATTATCTAACCAATGGTATTTTATTCGATACCCTACAATGCTATTGTGAATTTTAATGAAATTTTGAACTTTAATAGATTTTTGTGCATTTCAATTGTACTTTTTGATACCTAGTAAATTGTAGGTGAAACGATTACCTATCCAATGGTATCACTCTCGATCCCCTACTTTATGGTCCACTTTCCAAATTTCGGGTAAGAAACGCCCACATTTTTTACCGTGCAAACGGCAACACTTATACAAAAACTTTATACTACATAATTGTAGCTGAAACGATTATCTAACCAATGGTATTTTATTCGATACCCTACAATGCTATTGTGAATTTTAATGAAATTTTGAACTTTAATAGATTTTTGTGCATTTCAATTGTACTTTTTGCAATTTTGTCGAAACGGTAACACTTACGCAAAAACTTTATACTAGTAAATTGTAGGTGAAACGATTACCTATCCAATGGTATCACTCTCGATCCCCTACTTTATGGTCCACTTTCCAAATTTCGGGTAAGAAACGCCCACATTTTTTACCGTGCAAACGGCAACACTTATACAAAAACTTTATACTACATAATTGTAGCTGAAACGATTATCTAACCAATGGTATTTTATTCGATACCCTACAATGCTATTGTGAATTTTAATGAAATTTTGAACTTTAATAGATTTTTGTGCATTTCAATTGTACTTTTTGCAATTTTGTCGAAACGGTAACACTTACGCAAAAACTTTATACTAGTAAATTGTAGGTGAAACGATTACCTATCCAATGGTATCACTCTCGATCCCCTACTTTATGGTCCACTTTCCAAATTTCGGGTAAGAAACGCCCACATTTTTTACCGTGCAAACGGCAACACTTATACAAAAACTTTATACTACATAATTGTAGCTGAAACGATTATCTAACCAATGGTATTTTATTCGATACCCTACAATGCTATTGTGAATTTTAATGAAATTTTGAACTTTAATAGATTTTTGTGCATTTCAATTGTACTTTTTGCAATTTTGTCGAAACGGTAACACTTACGCAAAAACTTTATACCAGTAAATTGTAGGTGAAACGATTACCTATCCAATGGTATCACTCTCGATCCCCTACTTTATGGTCCACTTTCCAAATTTCGGGTAAGAAACGCCCACATTTTTTACCGTGCAAACGGCAACACTTATACAAAAACTTTATACTACATAATTGTAGCTGAAACGATTATCTAACCAATGGTATTTTATTCGATACCCTACAATGCTATTGTGAATTTTAATGAAATTTTGAACTTTAATAGATTTTTGTGCATTTCAATTGTACTTTTTGCAATTTTGTCGAAACGGTAACACTTACGCAAAAACTTTATACTAGTAAATTGTAGGTGAAACGATTACCTATCCAATGGTATCACTCTCGATCCCCTACTTTATGGTCCACTTTCCAAATTTCGGGTAAGAAACGCCCACATTTTTTACCGTGCAAACGGCAACACTTATACAAAAACTTTATACTACATAATTGTAGCTGAAACGATTATCTAACCAATGGTATTTTATTCGATACCCTACAATGCTATTGTGAATTTTAATGAAATTTTGAACTTTAATAGATTTTTGTGCATTTCAATTGTACTTTTTGCAATTTTGTCGAAACGGTAACACTTACGCAAAAACTTTATACCAGTAAATTGTAGGTGAAACGATTACCTATCCAATGGTATCACTCTCGATCCCCTACTTTATGGTCCACTTTCCAAATTTCGGGTAAGAAACGCCCACATTTTTTACCGTGCAAACGGCAACACTTATACAAAAACTTTATACTACATAATTGTAGCTGAAACGATTATCTAACCAATGGTATTTTATTCGATACCCTACAATGCTATTGTGAATTTTAATGAAATTTTGAACTTTAATAGATTTTTGTGCATTTCAATTGTACTTTTTGCAATTTTGTCGAAACGGTAACACTTACGCAAAAACTTTATACCTAGTAAATTGTAGGTGAAACGATTACCTATCCAATGGTATCACTCTCGATCCCCTACTTTATGGTCCACTTTCCAAATTTCGGGTAAGAAACGCCCACATTTTTTACCGTGCAAACGGCAACACTTATACAAAAACTTTTATACTACATAATTGTAGCTGAAACGATTATCTAACCAATGGTATTTTATTCGATACCCTACAATGCTATTGTGAATTTTAATGAAATTTTGAACTTTAATAGATTTTTTGTGCATTTCAATTGTACTTTTTGCAATTTTGTCGAAACGGTAACACTTACGCAAAAACTTTATACCTAGTAAATTGTAGGTGAAACGATTACCTATCCAATGGTATCACTCTCGATCCCCTACTTTATGGTCCACTTTCCCAAATTTCGGGGTAAGAAACGCCCACATTTTTTACCGTGCAAACGGCAACACTTATACAAAAACTTTATACTACATAATTGTAGCTGAAACGATTATCTAACCAATGGTATTTTATTCGATACCCTACAATGCTATTGTGAATTTTAATGAAATTTTGAACTTTAATAGATTTTTGTGCATTTCAATTGTACTTTTTGCAATTTTGTCGAAACGGTAACACTTACGCAAAAACTTTATACTAGTAAATTGTAGGTTGAAACGATTACCTATCCAATGGTATCACTCTCGATCCCCTACTTTATGGTCCACTTTCCAAATTTCGGGTAAGAAACGCCCACATTTTTTACCGTGCAAACGGCAACACTTATACAAAAACTTTATACTACATAATTGTAGCTGAAACGATTATCTAACCAATGGTATTTTATTCGATACCCTACAATGCTATTGTGAATTTTAATGAAATTTTGAACTTTAATAGATTTTTGTGCATTTCAATTGTACTTTTTGCAATTTTGTCGAAACGGTAACACTTACGCAAAAACTTTATACCAGTAAATTGTAGGTGAAACGATTACCTATCCAATGGTATCACTCTCGATCCCCTACTTTATGGTCCACTTTCCAAATTTTCGGGTAAGAAACGCCCACATTTTTTACCGTGCAAACGGCAACACTTATGACAAAAACTTTATACTACATAATTGTAGCTGAAACGATTATCTAACCAATGGTATTTTATTCGATACCCTACAATGCTATTGTGAATTTTAATGAAATTTTGAACTTTAATAGATTTTTGTGCATTTCAATTGTACTTTTTGCAATTTTGTCGAAACGGTAACACTTACGCAAAAACTTTTATACAAGTAAATTGGTAGGTGAAACGATTACCTATCCAATGGTATCACTCTCGATCCCCTACTTTATGGTCCACTTTCCAAATTTCGGGTAAGAAACGCCCACATTTATTACCGTGCAAACGGCAACACTTATACAAAAACTTTATACTACATAATTGTAGCTGAAAACGATTATCTAACCAATGGTATTTTATTCGATACCCTACAATGCTATTGTGAATTTTAATGAAATTTTGAACTTTAATAGATTTTTGTGCATTTCAATTGTACTTTTTGCAATTTTGTCGAAACGGTAACACTTACGCAAAAACTTTATACCAGTAAATTGTAGGTGAAACGATTACCTATCCAATGGTATCACTCTCGATCCCCTACTTTATGGTCCACTTTCCAAATTTCGGGTAAGAAACGCCCACATTTTTTACCGTGCAAACGGCAACACTTATACAAAAACTTTATACTACATAATTGTAGCTGAAACGATTATCTAACCAATGGTATTTTATTCGATACCCTACAATGCTATTGTGAATTTTAAATGAAATTTTGAACTTTAATAGATTTTTGTGCATTTCAATTGTACTTTTTGCAATTTTGTCGAAACGGTAACACTTACGCAAAAACTTTATACTAGTAAATTGTAGGTGAAACGATTACCTATCCAATGGTATCACTCTCGATCCCCTACTTTATGGTCCACTTTCCAAATTTCGGGTAAGAAACGCCCACATTTTTTACCGTGCAAACGGCCAACACTTATACAAAAACTTTATACTACATAATTGTAGCTGAAACGATTATCTAACCAATGGTATTTTATTCGATACCCTACAATGCTATTGTGAATTTTAATGAAATTTTGAACTTTAATAGATTTTTGTGCATTTCAATTGTACTTTTTGCAATTTTGTCGAAACGGTAACACTTACGCAAAAACTTTATACTAGTAAATTGTAGGTGAAACGATTACCTATCCAATGGTATCACTCTCGATCCCCTACTTTATGGTCCACTTTCCAAATTTCGGGTAAGAAACGCCCACATTTTTTACCGTGCAAACGGCAACACTTATACAAAAACTTTATACTACATAATTGTAGCTGAAACGATTATCTAACCAATGGTATTTTATTCGATACCCTACAATGCTATTGTGAATTTTAATGAAATTTTGAACTTTAATAGATTTTTGTGCATTTCAATTGTACTTTTTGCAATTTTGTCGAAACGGTAACACTTACGCAAAAACTTTATACTAGTAAATTGTAGGTGAAACGATTACCTATCAATGGTATCACTCTCGATCCCCTACTTTATGGTCCACTTTCCAAATTTCGGGTAAGAAACGCCCACATTTTTTACCGTGCAAACGGCAACACTTATACAAAAACTTTATACTACATAATTGTAGCTGAAACGATTATCTAACCAATGGTATTTTATTCGATACCCTACAATGCTATTGTGAATTTTAATGAAATTTTGAACTTTAATAGATTTTTGTGCATTTCAATTGTACTTTTTGCAATTTTGTCGAAACGGTAACACTTACGCAAAAACTTTATACTAGTAAATTGTAGGTGATAAACGATTACCTATCCAATGGTATCACTCTCGATCCCCTACTTTATGGTCCACTTTCCAAATTTCGGGTAAGAAACGCCCACATTTTTTACCGTGCAAACGGCAACACTTATACAAAAACTTTATACTACATAATTGTAGCTGAAACGATTATCTAACCAATGGTATTTTATTCGATACCCTACAATGCTATTGTGAATTTTAATGAAATTTTGAACTTTAATAGATTTTTGTGCATTTCAATTGTACTTTTTGCAATTTTGTCGAAACGGTAACACTTACGCAAAAACTTTATACTAGTAAATTGTAGGTGAAACGATTACCTATCCAATGGTATCACTCTCGATCCCCTACTTTATGGTCCACTTTCCAAATTTCGGGTAAGAAACGCCCACATTTTTTACCGTGCAAACGGCAACACTTATACAAAAACTTTATACTACATAATTGTAGCTGAAACGATTATCTAACCAATGGTATTTTATTCGATACCCTACAATGCTATTGTGAATTTTAATGAAATTTTGAACTTTAATAGATTTTTGTGCATTTCAATTGTACTTTTTGCAATTTTGTCGAAACGGTAACACTTACGCAAAAACTTTATACTAGTAAATTGTAGGTGAAACGATTACCTATCCAATGGTATCACTCTCGATCCCCTACTTTATGGTCCACTTTCCAAATTTCGGGTAAGAAACGCCCACATTTTTTACCGTGCAAACGGCAACACTTATACAAAAACTTTATACTACATAATTGTAGCTGAAACGATTATCTAACCAATGGTATTTTATTCGATACCCTACAATGCTATTGTGAATTTTAATGAAATTTTGAACTTTAATAGATTTTTGTGCATTTCAATTGTACTTTTTGCAATTTTGTCGAAACGGTAACACTTACGCAAAAACTTTATACTAGTAAATTGTAGGTGAAACGATTACCTATCCAATGGTATCACTCTCGATCCCCTACTTTATGGTCCACTTTCCAAATTTCGGGTAAGAAACGCCCACATTTTTTACCGTGCAAACGGCAACACTTATACAAAAACTTTATACTACATAATTGTAGCTGAAACGATTATCTAACCAATGGTATTTTATTCGATACCCTACAATGCTATTGTGAATTTTAATGAAATTTTGAACTTTAATAGATTTTTGTGCATTTCAATTGTACTTTTTGCAATTTTGTCGAAACGGTAACACTTACGCAAAAACTTTATACTAGTAAATTGTAGGTGAAACGATTACCTATCCAATGGTATCACTCTCGATCCCCTACTTTATGGTCCACTTTCCAAATTTCGGGTAAGAAACGCCCACATTTTTTACCGTGCAAACGGCAACACTTATACAAAAACTTTATACTACATAATTGTAGCTGAAACGATTATCTAACCAATGGTATTTTATTCGATACCCTACAATGCTATTGTGAATTTTAATGAAATTTTGAACTTTAATAGATTTTTGTGCATTTCAATTGTACTTTTTGCAATTTTGTCGAAACGGTAACACTTACGCAAAAACTTTATACTAGTAAATTGTAGGTGAAACGATTACCTATCCAATGGTATCACTCTCGATCCCCTACTTTATGGTCCACTTTCCAAATTTCGGGTAAGAAACGCCCACATTTTTTACCGTGCAAACGGCAACACTTATACAAAAACTTTATACTACATAATTGTAGCTGAAACGATTATCTAACCAATGGTATTTTATTCGATACCCTACAATGCTATTGTGAATTTTAATGAAATTTTGAACTTTAATAGATTTTTGTGCATTTCAATTGTACTTTTTGCAATTTTGTCGAAACGGTAACACTTACGCAAAAACTTTATACTAGTAAATTGTAGGTGAAACGATTACCTATCCAATGGTATCACTCTCGATCCCCTACTTTATGGTCCACTTTCCAAATTTCGGGTAAGAAACGCCCACATTTTTTACCGTGCAAACGGCAACACTTATACAAAAACTTTATACTACATAATTGTAGCTGAAACGATTATCTAACCAATGGTATTTTATTCGATACCCTACAATGCTATTGTGAATTTTAATGAAATTTTGAACTTTAATAGATTTTTGTGCATTTCAATTGTACTTTTTGCAATTTTGTCGAAACGGTAACACTTACGCAAAAACTTTATACTAGTAAATTGTAGGTGAAACGATTACCTATCCAATGGTATCACTCTCGATCCCCTACTTTATGGTCCACTTTCCAAATTTCGGGTAAGAAACGCCCACATTTTTTACCGTGCAAACGGCAACACTTATACAAAAACTTTATACTACATAATTGTAGCTGAAACGATTATCTAACCAATGGTATTTTATTCGATACCCTACAATGCTATTGTGAATTTTAATGAAATTTTGAACTTTAATAGATTTTTGTGCATTTCAATTGTACTTTTTGCAATTTTGTCGAAACGGTAACACTTACGCAAAAACTTTATACTAGTAAATTGTAGGTGAAACGATTACCTATCCAATGGTATCACTCTCGATCCCCTACTTTATGGTCCACTTTCCAAATTTCGGGTAAGAAACGCCCACATTTTTTACCGTGCAAACGGCAACACTTATACAAAAACTTTATACTACATAATTGTAGCTGAAACGATTATCTAACCAATGGTATTTTATTCGATACCCTACAATGCTATTGTGAATTTTAATGAAATTTTGAACTTTAATAGATTTTTGTGCATTTCAATTGTACTTTTTGCAATTTTGTCGAAACGGTAACACTTACGCAAAAACTTTATACTAGTAAATTGTAGGTGAAACGATTACCTATCCAATGGTATCACTCTCGATCCCCTACTTTATGGTCCACTTTCCAAATTTCGGGTAAGAAACGCCCACATTTTTTACCGTGCAAACGGCAACACTTATACAAAAACTTTATACTACATAATTGTAGCTGAAACGATTATCTAACCAATGGTATTTTATTCGATACCCTACAATGCTATTGTGAATTTTAATGAAATTTTGAACTTTAATAGATTTTTGTGCATTTCAATTGTACTTTTTGCAATTTTGTCGAAACGGTAACACTTACGCAAAAACTTTATACTAGTAAATTGTAGGTGAAACGATTACCTATCCAATGGTATCACTCTCGATCCCCTACTTTATGGTCCACTTTCCAAATTTCGGGTAAGAAACGCCCACATTTTTTACCGTGCAAACGGCAACACTTATACAAAAACTTTATACTACATAATTGTAGCTGAAACGATTATCTAACCAATGGTATTTTATTCGATACCCTACAATGCTATTGTGAATTTTAATGAAATTTTGAACTTTAATAGATTTTTGTGCATTTCAATTGTACTTTTTGCAATTTTGTCGAAACGGTAACACTTACGCAAAAACTTTATACTAGTAAATTGTAGGTGAAACGATTACCTATCCAATGGTATCACTCTCGATCCCCTACTTTATGGTCCACTTTCCAAATTTCGGGTAAGAAACGCCCACATTTTTTACCGTGCAAACGGCAACACTTATACAAAAACTTTATACTACATAATTGTAGCTGAAACGATTATCTAACCAATGGTATTTTATTCGATACCCTACAATGCTATTGTGAATTTTAATGAAATTTTGAACTTTAATAGATTTTTGTGCATTTCAATTGTACTTTTTGCAATTTTGTCGAAACGGTAACACTTACGCAAAAACTTTATACTAGTAAATTGTAGGTGAAACGATTACCTATCCAATGGTATCACTCTCGATCCCCTACTTTATGGTCCACTTTCCAAATTTCGGGTAAGAAACGCCCACATTTTTTACCGTGCAAACGGCAACACTTATACAAAAACTTTATACTACATAATTGTAGCTGAAACGATTATCTAACCAATGGTATTTTATTCGATACCCTACAATGCTATTGTGAATTTTAATGAAATTTTGAACTTTAATAGATTTTTGTGCATTTCAATTGTACTTTTTGCAATTTTGTCGAAACGGTAACACTTACGCAAAAACTTTATACTAGTAAATTGTAGGTGAAACGATTACCTATCCAATGGTATCACTCTCGATCCCCTACTTTATGGTCCACTTTCCAAATTTCGGGTAAGAAACGCCCACATTTTTTACCGTGCAAACGGCAACACTTATACAAAAACTTTATACTACATAATTGTAGCTGAAACGATTATCTAACCAATGGTATTTTATTCGATACCCTACAATGCTATTGTGAATTTTAATGAAATTTTGAACTTTAATAGATTTTTGTGCATTTCAATTGTACTTTTTGCAATTTTGTCGAAACGGTAACACTTACGCAAAAACTTTATACTAGTAAATTGTAGGTGAAACGATTACCTATCCAATGGTATCACTCTCGATCCCCTACTTTATGGTCCACTTTCCAAATTTCGGGTAAGAAACGCCCACATTTTTTACCGTGCAAACGGCAACACTTATACAAAAACTTTATACTACATAATTGTAGCTGAAACGATTATCTAACCAATGGTATTTTATTCGATACCCTACAATGCTATTGTGAATTTTAATGAAATTTTGAACTTTAATAGATTTTTGTGCATTTCAATTGTACTTTTTGCAATTTTGTCGAAACGGTAACACTTACGCAAAAACTTTATACTAGTAAATTGTAGGTGAAACGATTACCTATCCAATGGTATCACTCTCGATCCCCTACTTTATGGTCCACTTTCCAAATTTCGGGTAAGAAACGCCCACATTTTTTACCGTGCAAACGGCAACACTTATACAAAAACTTTATACTACATAATTGTAGCTGAAACGATTATCTAACCAATGGTATTTTATTCGATACCCTACAATGCTATTGTGAATTTTAATGAAATTTTGAACTTTAATAGATTTTTGTGCATTTCAATTGTACTTTTTGCAATTTTGTCGAAACGGTAACACTTACGCAAAAACTTTATACTAGTAAATTGTAGGTGAAACGATTACCTATCCAATGGTATCACTCTCGATCCCCTACTTTATGGTCCACTTTCCAAATTTCGGGTAAGAAACGCCCACATTTTTTACCGTGCAAACGGCAACACTTATACAAAAACTTTATACTACATAATTGTAGCTGAAACGATTATCTAACCAATGGTATTTTATTCGATACCCTACAATGCTATTGTGAATTTTAATGAAATTTTGAACTTTAATAGATTTTTGTGCATTTCAATTGTACTTTTTGCAATTTTGTCGAAACGGTAACACTTACGCAAAAACTTTATACTAGTAAATTGTAGGTGAAACGATTACCTATCCAATGGTATCACTCTCGATCCCCTACTTTATGGTCCACTTTCCAAATTTCGGGTAAGAAACGCCCACATTTTTTACCGTGCAAACGGCAACACTTATACAAAAACTTTATACTACATAATTGTAGCTGAAACGATTATCTAACCAATGGTATTTTATTCGATACCCTACAATGCTATTGTGAATTTTAATGAAATTTTGAACTTTAATAGATTTTTGTGCATTTCAATTGTACTTTTTGCAATTTTGTCGAAACGGTAACACTTACGCAAAAACTTTATACTAGTAAATTGTAGGTGAAACGATTACCTATCCAATGGTATCACTCTCGATCCCCTACTTTATGGTCCACTTTCCAAATTTCGGGTAAGAAACGCCCACATTTTTTACCGTGCAAACGGCAACACTTATACAAAAACTTTATACTACATAATTGTAGCTGAAACGATTATCTAACCAATGGTATTTTATTCGATACCCTACAATGCTATTGTGAATTTTAATGAAATTTTGAACTTTAATAGATTTTTGTGCATTTCAATTGTACTTTTTGCAATTTTGTCGAAACGGTAACACTTACGCAAAAACTTTATACTAGTAAATTGTAGGTGAAACGATTACCTATCCAATGGTATCACTCTCGATCCCCTACTTTATGGTCCACTTTCCAAATTTCGGGTAAGAAACGCCCACATTTTTTACCGTGCAAACGGCAACACTTATACAAAAACTTTATACTACATAATTGTAGCTGAAACGATTATCTAACCAATGGTATTTTATTCGATACCCTACAATGCTATTGTGAATTTTAATGAAATTTTGAACTTTAATAGATTTTTGTGCATTTCAATTGTACTTTTTGCAATTTTGTCGAAACGGTAACACTTACGCAAAAACTTTATACTAGTAAATTGTAGGTGAAACGATTACCTATCCAATGGTATCACTCTCGATCCCCTACTTTATGGTCCACTTTCCAAATTTCGGGTAAGAAACGCCCACATTTTTTACCGTGCAAACGGCAACACTTATACAAAAACTTTATACTACATAATTGTAGCTGAAACGATTATCTAACCAATGGTATTTTATTCGATACCCTACAATGCTATTGTGAATTTTAATGAAATTTTGAACTTTAATAGATTTTTGTGCATTTCAATTGTACTTTTTGCAATTTTGTCGAAACGGTAACACTTACGCAAAAACTTTATACTAGTAAATTGTAGGTGAAACGATTACCTATCCAATGGTATCACTCTCGATCCCCTACTTTATGGTCCACTTTCCAAATTTCGGGTAAGAAACGCCCACATTTTTTACCGTGCAAACGGCAACACTTATACAAAAACTTTATACTACATAATTGTAGCTGAAACGATTATCTAACCAATGGTATTTTATTCGATACCCTACAATGCTATTGTGAATTTTAATGAAATTTTGAACTTTAATAGATTTTTGTGCATTTCAATTGTACTTTTTGCAATTTTGTCGAAACGGTAACACTTACGCAAAAACTTTATACTAGTAAATTGTAGGTGAAACGATTACCTATCCAATGGTATCACTCTCGATCCCCTACTTTATGGTCCACTTTCCAAATTTCGGGTAAGAAACGCCCACATTTTTTACCGTGCAAACGGCAACACTTATACAAAAACTTTATACTACATAATTGTAGCTGAAACGATTATCTAACCAATGGTATTTTATTCGATACCCTACAATGCTATTGTGAATTTTAATGAAATTTTGAACTTTAATAGATTTTTGTGCATTTCAATTGTACTTTTTGCAATTTTGTCGAAACGGTAACACTTACGCAAAAACTTTATACTAGTAAATTGTAGGTGAAACGATTACCTATCCAATGGTATCACTCTCGATCCCCTACTTTATGGTCCACTTTCCAAATTTCGGGTAAGAAACGCCCACATTTTTTACCGTGCAAACGGCAACACTTATACAAAAACTTTATACTACATAATTGTAGCTGAAACGATTATCTAACCAATGGTATTTTATTCGATACCCTACAATGCTATTGTGAATTTTAATGAAATTTTGAACTTTAATAGATTTTTGTGCATTTCAATTGTACTTTTTGCAATTTTGTCGAAACGGTAACACTTACGCAAAAACTTTATACTAGTAAATTGTAGGTGAAACGATTACCTATCCAATGGTATCACTCTCGATCCCCTACTTTATGGTCCACTTTCCAAATTTCGGGTAAGAAACGCCCACATTTTTTACCGTGCAAACGGCAACACTTATACAAAAACTTTATACTACATAATTGTAGCTGAAACGATTATCTAACCAATGGTATTTTATTCGATACCCTACAATGCTATTGTGAATTTTAATGAAATTTTGAACTTTAATAGATTTTTGTGCATTTCAATTGTACTTTTTGCAATTTTGTCGAAACGGTAACACTTACGCAAAAACTTTATACTAGTAAATTGTAGGTGAAACGATTACCTATCCAATGGTATCACTCTCGATCCCCTACTTTATGGTCCACTTTCCAAATTTCGGGTAAGAAACGCCCACATTTTTTACCGTGCAAACGGCAACACTTATACAAAAACTTTATACTACATAATTGTAGCTGAAACGATTATCTAACCAATGGTATTTTATTCGATACCCTACAATGCTATTGTGAATTTTAATGAAATTTTGAACTTTAATAGATTTTTGTGCATTTCAATTGTACTTTTTGCAATTTTGTCGAAACGGTAACACTTACGCAAAAACTTTATACTAGTAAATTGTAGGTGAAACGATTACCTATCCAATGGTATCACTCTCGATCCCCTACTTTATGGTCCACTTTCCAAATTTCGGGTAAGAAACGCCCACATTTTTTACCGTGCAAACGGCAACACTTATACAAAAACTTTATACTACATAATTGTAGCTGAAACGATTATCTAACCAATGGTATTTTATTCGATACCCTACAATGCTATTGTGAATTTTAATGAAATTTTGAACTTTAATAGATTTTTGTGCATTTCAATTGTACTTTTTGCAATTTTGTCGAAACGGTAACACTTACGCAAAAACTTTATACTAGTAAATTGTAGGTGAAACGATTACCTATCCAATGGTATCACTCTCGATCCCCTACTTTATGGTCCACTTTCCAAATTTCGGGTAAGAAACGCCCACATTTTTTACCGTGCAAACGGCAACACTTATACAAAAACTTTATACTACATAATTGTAGCTGAAACGATTATCTAACCAATGGTATTTTATTCGATACCCTACAATGCTATTGTGAATTTTAATGAAATTTTGAACTTTAATAGATTTTTGTGCATTTCAATTGTACTTTTTGCAATTTTGTCGAAACGGTAACACTTACGCAAAAACTTTATACTAGTAAATTGTAGGTGAAACGATTACCTATCCAATGGTATCACTCTCGATCCCCTACTTTATGGTCCACTTTCCAAATTTCGGGTAAGAAACGCCCACATTTTTTACCGTGCAAACGGCAACACTTATACAAAAACTTTATACTACATAATTGTAGCTGAAACGATTATCTAACCAATGGTATTTTATTCGATACCCTACAATGCTATTGTGAATTTTAATGAAATTTTGAACTTTAATAGATTTTTGTGCATTTCAATTGTACTTTTTGCAATTTTGTCGAAACGGTAACACTTACGCAAAAACTTTATACTAGTAAATTGTAGGTGAAACGATTACCTATCCAATGGTATCACTCTCGATCCCCTACTTTATGGTCCACTTTCCAAATTTCGGGTAAGAAACGCCCACATTTTTTACCGTGCAAACGGCAACACTTATACAAAAACTTTATACTACATAATTGTAGCTGAAACGATTATCTAACCAATGGTATTTTATTCGATACCCTACAATGCTATTGTGAATTTTAATGAAATTTTGAACTTTAATAGATTTTTGTGCATTTCAATTGTACTTTTTGCAATTTTGTCGAAACGGTAACACTTACGCAAAAACTTTATACTAGTAAATTGTAGGTGAAACGATTACCTATCCAATGGTATCACTCTCGATCCCCTACTTTATGGTCCACTTTCCAAATTTCGGGTAAGAAACGCCCACATTTTTTACCGTGCAAACGGCAACACTTATACAAAAACTTTATACTACATAATTGTAGCTGAAACGATTATCTAACCAATGGTATTTTATTCGATACCCTACAATGCTATTGTGAATTTTAATGAAATTTTGAACTTTAATAGATTTTTGTGCATTTCAATTGTACTTTTTGCAATTTTGTCGAAACGGTAACACTTACGCAAAAACTTTATACTAGTAAATTGTAGGTGAAACGATTACCTATCCAATGGTATCACTCTCGATCCCCTACTTTATGGTCCACTTTCCAAATTTCGGGTAAGAAACGCCCACATTTTTTACCGTGCAAACGGCAACACTTATACAAAAACTTTATACTACATAATTGTAGCTGAAACGATTATCTAACCAATGGTATTTTATTCGATACCCTACAATGCTATTGTGAATTTTAATGAAATTTTGAACTTTAATAGATTTTTGTGCATTTCAATTGTACTTTTTGCAATTTTGTCGAAACGGTAACACTTACGCAAAAACTTTATACTAGTAAATTGTAGGTGAAACGATTACCTATCCAATGGTATCACTCTCGATCCCCTACTTTATGGTCCACTTTCCAAATTTCGGGTAAGAAACGCCCACATTTTTTACCGTGCAAACGGCAACACTTATACAAAAACTTTATACTACATAATTGTAGCTGAAACGATTATCTAACCAATGGTATTTTATTCGATACCCTACAATGCTATTGTGAATTTTAATGAAATTTTGAACTTTAATAGATTTTTGTGCATTTCAATTGTACTTTTTGCAATTTTGTCGAAACGGTAACACTTACGCAAAAACTTTATACTAGTAAATTGTAGGTGAAACGATTACCTATCCAATGGTATCACTCTCGATCCCCTACTTTATGGTCCACTTTCCAAATTTCGGGTAAGAAACGCCCACATTTTTTACCGTGCAAACGGCAACACTTATACAAAAACTTTATACTACATAATTGTAGCTGAAACGATTATCTAACCAATGGTATTTTATTCGATACCCTACAATGCTATTGTGAATTTTAATGAAATTTTGAACTTTAATAGATTTTTGTGCATTTCAATTGTACTTTTTGCAATTTTGTCGAAACGGTAACACTTACGCAAAAACTTTATACTAGTAAATTGTAGGTGAAACGATTACCTATCCAATGGTATCACTCTCGATCCCCTACTTTATGGTCCACTTTCCAAATTTCGGGTAAGAAACGCCCACATTTTTTACCGTGCAAACGGCAACACTTATACAAAAACTTTATACTACATAATTGTAGCTGAAACGATTATCTAACCAATGGTATTTTATTCGATACCCTACAATGCTATTGTGAATTTTAATGAAATTTTGAACTTTAATAGATTTTTGTGCATTTCAATTGTACTTTTTGCAATTTTGTCGAAACGGTAACACTTACGCAAAAACTTTATACTAGTAAATTGTAGGTGAAACGATTACCTATCCAATGGTATCACTCTCGATCCCCTACTTTATGGTCCACTTTCCAAATTTCGGGTAAGAAACGCCCACATTTTTTACCGTGCAAACGGCAACACTTATACAAAAACTTTATACTACATAATTGTAGCTGAAACGATTATCTAACCAATGGTATTTTATTCGATACCCTACAATGCTATTGTGAATTTTAATGAAATTTTGAACTTTAATAGATTTTTGTGCATTTCAATTGTACTTTTTGCAATTTTGTCGAAACGGTAACACTTACGCAAAAACTTTATACTAGTAAATTGTAGGTGAAACGATTACCTATCCAATGGTATCACTCTCGATCCCCTACTTTATGGTCCACTTTCCAAATTTCGGGTAAGAAACGCCCACATTTTTTACCGTGCAAACGGCAACACTTATACAAAAACTTTATACTACATAATTGTAGCTGAAACGATTATCTAACCAATGGTATTTTATTCGATACCCTACAATGCTATTGTGAATTTTAATGAAATTTTGAACTTTAATAGATTTTTGTGCATTTCAATTGTACTTTTTGCAATTTTGTCGAAACGGTAACACTTACGCAAAAACTTTATACTAGTAAATTGTAGGTGAAACGATTACCTATCCAATGGTATCACTCTCGATCCCCTACTTTATGGTCCACTTTCCAAATTTCGGGTAAGAAACGCCCACATTTTTTACCGTGCAAACGGCAACACTTATACAAAAACTTTATACTACATAATTGTAGCTGAAACGATTATCTAACCAATGGTATTTTATTCGATACCCTACAATGCTATTGTGAATTTTAATGAAATTTTGAACTTTAATAGATTTTTGTGCATTTCAATTGTACTTTTTGCAATTTTGTCGAAACGGTAACACTTACGCAAAAACTTTATACTAGTAAATTGTAGGTGAAACGATTACCTATCCAATGGTATCACTCTCGATCCCCTACTTTATGGTCCACTTTCCAAATTTCGGGTAAGAAACGCCCACATTTTTTACCGTGCAAACGGCAACACTTATACAAAAACTTTATACTACATAATTGTAGCTGAAACGATTATCTAACCAATGGTATTTTATTCGATACCCTACAATGCTATTGTGAATTTTAATGAAATTTTGAACTTTAATAGATTTTTGTGCATTTCAATTGTACTTTTTGCAATTTTGTCGAAACGGTAACACTTACGCAAAAACTTTATACTAGTAAATTGTAGGTGAAACGATTACCTATCCAATGGTATCACTCTCGATCCCCTACTTTATGGTCCACTTTCCAAATTTCGGGTAAGAAACGCCCACATTTTTTACCGTGCAAACGGCAACACTTATACAAAAACTTTATACTACATAATTGTAGCTGAAACGATTATCTAACCAATGGTATTTTATTCGATACCCTACAATGCTATTGTGAATTTTAATGAAATTTTGAACTTTAATAGATTTTTGTGCATTTCAATTGTACTTTTTGCAATTTTGTCGAAACGGTAACACTTACGCAAAAACTTTATACTAGTAAATTGTAGGTGAAACGATTACCTATCCAATGGTATCACTCTCGATCCCCTACTTTATGGTCCACTTTCCAAATTTCGGGTAAGAAACGCCCACATTTTTTACCGTGCAAACGGCAACACTTATACAAAAACTTTATACTACATAATTGTAGCTGAAACGATTATCTAACCAATGGTATTTTATTCGATACCCTACAATGCTATTGTGAATTTTAATGAAATTTTGAACTTTAATAGATTTTTGTGCATTTCAATTGTACTTTTTGCAATTTTGTCGAAACGGTAACACTTACGCAAAAACTTTATACTAGTAAATTGTAGGTGAAACGATTACCTATCCAATGGTATCACTCTCGATCCCCTACTTTATGGTCCACTTTCCAAATTTCGGGTAAGAAACGCCCACATTTTTTACCGTGCAAACGGCAACACTTATACAAAAACTTTATACTACATAATTGTAGCTGAAACGATTATCTAACCAATGGTATTTTATTCGATACCCTACAATGCTATTGTGAATTTTAATGAAATTTTGAACTTTAATAGATTTTTGTGCATTTCAATTGTACTTTTTGCAATTTTGTCGAAACGGTAACACTTACGCAAAAACTTTATACTAGTAAATTGTAGGTGAAACGATTACCTATCCAATGGTATCACTCTCGATCCCCTACTTTATGGTCCACTTTCCAAATTTCGGGTAAGAAACGCCCACATTTTTTACCGTGCAAACGGCAACACTTATACAAAAACTTTATACTACATAATTGTAGCTGAAACGATTATCTAACCAATGGTATTTTATTCGATACCCTACAATGCTATTGTGAATTTTAATGAAATTTTGAACTTTAATAGATTTTTGTGCATTTCAATTGTACTTTTTGCAATTTTGTCGAAACGGTAACACTTACGCAAAAACTTTATACTAGTAAATTGTAGGTGAAACGATTACCTATCCAATGGTATCACTCTCGATCCCCTACTTTATGGTCCACTTTCCAAATTTCGGGTAAGAAACGCCCACATTTTTTACCGTGCAAACGGCAACACTTATACAAAAACTTTATACTACATAATTGTAGCTGAAACGATTATCTAACCAATGGTATTTTATTCGATACCCTACAATGCTATTGTGAATTTTAATGAAATTTTGAACTTTAATAGATTTTTGTGCATTTCAATTGTACTTTTTGCAATTTTGTCGAAACGGTAACACTTACGCAAAAACTTTATACTAGTAAATTGTAGGTGAAACGATTACCTATCCAATGGTATCACTCTCGATCCCCTACTTTATGGTCCACTTTCCAAATTTCGGGTAAGAAACGCCCACATTTTTTACCGTGCAAACGGCAACACTTATACAAAAACTTTATACTACATAATTGTAGCTGAAACGATTATCTAACCAATGGTATTTTATTCGATACCCTACAATGCTATTGTGAATTTTAATGAAATTTTGAACTTTAATAGATTTTTGTGCATTTCAATTGTACTTTTTGCAATTTTGTCGAAACGGTAACACTTACGCAAAAACTTTATACTAGTAAATTGTAGGTGAAACGATTACCTATCCAATGGTATCACTCTCGATCCCCTACTTTATGGTCCACTTTCCAAATTTCGGGTAAGAAACGCCCACATTTTTTACCGTGCAAACGGCAACACTTATACAAAAACTTTATACTACATAATTGTAGCTGAAACGATTATCTAACCAATGGTATTTTATTCGATACCCTACAATGCTATTGTGAATTTTAATGAAATTTTGAACTTTAATAGATTTTTGTGCATTTCAATTGTACTTTTTGCAATTTTGTCGAAACGGTAACACTTACGCAAAAACTTTATACTAGTAAATTGTAGGTGAAACGATTACCTATCCAATGGTATCACTCTCGATCCCCTACTTTATGGTCCACTTTCCAAATTTCGGGTAAGAAACGCCCACATTTTTTACCGTGCAAACGGCAACACTTATACAAAAACTTTATACTACATAATTGTAGCTGAAACGATTATCTAACCAATGGTATTTTATTCGATACCCTACAATGCTATTGTGAATTTTAATGAAATTTTGAACTTTAATAGATTTTTGTGCATTTCAATTGTACTTTTTGCAATTTTGTCGAAACGGTAACACTTACGCAAAAACTTTATACTAGTAAATTGTAGGTGAAACGATTACCTATCCAATGGTATCACTCTCGATCCCCTACTTTATGGTCCACTTTCCAAATTTCGGGTAAGAAACGCCCACATTTTTTACCGTGCAAACGGCAACACTTATACAAAAACTTTATACTACATAATTGTAGCTGAAACGATTATCTAACCAATGGTATTTTATTCGATACCCTACAATGCTATTGTGAATTTTAATGAAATTTTGAACTTTAATAGATTTTTGTGCATTTCAATTGTACTTTTTGCAATTTTGTCGAAACGGTAACACTTACGCAAAAACTTTATACTAGTAAATTGTAGGTGAAACGATTACCTATCCAATGGTATCACTCTCGATCCCCTACTTTATGGTCCACTTTCCAAATTTCGGGTAAGAAACGCCCACATTTTTTACCGTGCAAACGGCAACACTTATACAAAAACTTTATACTACATAATTGTAGCTGAAACGATTATCTAACCAATGGTATTTTATTCGATACCCTACAATGCTATTGTGAATTTTAATGAAATTTTGAACTTTAATAGATTTTTGTGCATTTCAATTGTACTTTTTGCAATTTTGTCGAAACGGTAACACTTACGCAAAAACTTTATACTAGTAAATTGTAGGTGAAACGATTACCTATCCAATGGTATCACTCTCGATCCCCTACTTTATGGTCCACTTTCCAAATTTCGGGTAAGAAACGCCCACATTTTTTACCGTGCAAACGGCAACACTTATACAAAAACTTTATACTACATAATTGTAGCTGAAACGATTATCTAACCAATGGTATTTTATTCGATACCCTACAATGCTATTGTGAATTTTAATGAAATTTTGAACTTTAATAGATTTTTGTGCATTTCAATTGTACTTTTTGCAATTTTGTCGAAACGGTAACACTTACGCAAAAACTTTATACTAGTAAATTGTAGGTGAAACGATTACCTATCCAATGGTATCACTCTCGATCCCCTACTTTATGGTCCACTTTCCAAATTTCGGGTAAGAAACGCCCACATTTTTTACCGTGCAAACGGCAACACTTATACAAAAACTTTATACTACATAATTGTAGCTGAAACGATTATCTAACCAATGGTATTTTATTCGATACCCTACAATGCTATTGTGAATTTTAATGAAATTTTGAACTTTAATAGATTTTTGTGCATTTCAATTGTACTTTTTGCAATTTTGTCGAAACGGTAACACTTACGCAAAAACTTTATACTAGTAAATTGTAGGTGAAACGATTACCTATCCAATGGTATCACTCTCGATCCCCTACTTTATGGTCCACTTTCCAAATTTCGGGTAAGAAACGCCCACATTTTTTACCGTGCAAACGGCAACACTTATACAAAAACTTTATACTACATAATTGTAGCTGAAACGATTATCTAACCAATGGTATTTTATTCGATACCCTACAATGCTATTGTGAATTTTAATGAAATTTTGAACTTTAATAGATTTTTGTGCATTTCAATTGTACTTTTTGCAATTTTGTCGAAACGGTAACACTTACGCAAAAACTTTATACTAGTAAATTGTAGGTGAAACGATTACCTATCCAATGGTATCACTCTCGATCCCCTACTTTATGGTCCACTTTCCAAATTTCGGGTAAGAAACGCCCACATTTTTTACCGTGCAAACGGCAACACTTATACAAAAACTTTATACTACATAATTGTAGCTGAAACGATTATCTAACCAATGGTATTTTATTCGATACCCTACAATGCTATTGTGAATTTTAATGAAATTTTGAACTTTAATAGATTTTTGTGCATTTCAATTGTACTTTTTGCAATTTTGTCGAAACGGTAACACTTACGCAAAAACTTTATACTAGTAAATTGTAGGTGAAACGATTACCTATCCAATGGTATCACTCTCGATCCCCTACTTTATGGTCCACTTTCCAAATTTCGGGTAAGAAACGCCCACATTTTTTACCGTGCAAACGGCAACACTTATACAAAAACTTTATACTACATAATTGTAGCTGAAACGATTATCTAACCAATGGTATTTTATTCGATACCCTACAATGCTATTGTGAATTTTAATGAAATTTTGAACTTTAATAGATTTTTGTGCATTTCAATTGTACTTTTTGCAATTTTGTCGAAACGGTAACACTTACGCAAAAACTTTATACTAGTAAATTGTAGGTGAAACGATTACCTATCCAATGGTATCACTCTCGATCCCCTACTTTATGGTCCACTTTCCAAATTTCGGGTAAGAAACGCCCACATTTTTTACCGTGCAAACGGCAACACTTATACAAAAACTTTATACTACATAATTGTAGCTGAAACGATTATCTAACCAATGGTATTTTATTCGATACCCTACAATGCTATTGTGAATTTTAATGAAATTTTGAACTTTAATAGATTTTTGTGCATTTCAATTGTACTTTTTGCAATTTTGTCGAAACGGTAACACTTACGCAAAAACTTTATACTAGTAAATTGTAGGTGAAACGATTACCTATCCAATGGTATCACTCTCGATCCCCTACTTTATGGTCCACTTTCCAAATTTCGGGTAAGAAACGCCCACATTTTTTACCGTGCAAACGGCAACACTTATACAAAAACTTTATACTACATAATTGTAGCTGAAACGATTATCTAACCAATGGTATTTTATTCGATACCCTACAATGCTATTGTGAATTTTAATGAAATTTTGAACTTTAATAGATTTTTGTGCATTTCAATTGTACTTTTTGCAATTTTGTCGAAACGGTAACACTTACGCAAAAACTTTATACTAGTAAATTGTAGGTGAAACGATTACCTATCCAATGGTATCACTCTCGATCCCCTACTTTATGGTCCACTTTCCAAATTTCGGGTAAGAAACGCCCACATTTTTTACCGTGCAAACGGCAACACTTATACAAAAACTTTATACTACATAATTGTAGCTGAAACGATTATCTAACCAATGGTATTTTATTCGATACCCTACAATGCTATTGTGAATTTTAATGAAATTTTGAACTTTAATAGATTTTTGTGCATTTCAATTGTACTTTTTGCAATTTTGTCGAAACGGTAACACTTACGCAAAAACTTTATACTAGTAAATTGTAGGTGAAACGATTACCTATCCAATGGTATCACTCTCGATCCCCTACTTTATGGTCCACTTTCCAAATTTCGGGTAAGAAACGCCCACATTTTTTACCGTGCAAACGGCAACACTTATACAAAAACTTTATACTACATAATTGTAGCTGAAACGATTATCTAACCAATGGTATTTTATTCGATACCCTACAATGCTATTGTGAATTTTAATGAAATTTTGAACTTTAATAGATTTTTGTGCATTTCAATTGTACTTTTTGCAATTTTGTCGAAACGGTAACACTTACGCAAAAACTTTATACTAGTAAATTGTAGGTGAAACGATTACCTATCCAATGGTATCACTCTCGATCCCCTACTTTATGGTCCACTTTCCAAATTTCGGGTAAGAAACGCCCACATTTTTTACCGTGCAAACGGCAACACTTATACAAAAACTTTATACTACATAATTGTAGCTGAAACGATTATCTAACCAATGGTATTTTATTCGATACCCTACAATGCTATTGTGAATTTTAATGAAATTTTGAACTTTAATAGATTTTTGTGCATTTCAATTGTACTTTTTGCAATTTTGTCGAAACGGTAACACTTACGCAAAAACTTTATACTAGTAAATTGTAGGTGAAACGATTACCTATCCAATGGTATCACTCTCGATCCCCTACTTTATGGTCCACTTTCCAAATTTCGGGTAAGAAACGCCCACATTTTTTACCGTGCAAACGGCAACACTTATACAAAAACTTTATACTACATAATTGTAGCTGAAACGATTATCTAACCAATGGTATTTTATTCGATACCCTACAATGCTATTGTGAATTTTAATGAAATTTTGAACTTTAATAGATTTTTGTGCATTTCAATTGTACTTTTTGCAATTTTGTCGAAACGGTAACACTTACGCAAAAACTTTATACTAGTAAATTGTAGGTGAAACGATTACCTATCCAATGGTATCACTCTCGATCCCCTACTTTATGGTCCACTTTCCAAATTTCGGGTAAGAAACGCCCACATTTTTTACCGTGCAAACGGCAACACTTATACAAAAACTTTATACTACATAATTGTAGCTGAAACGATTATCTAACCAATGGTATTTTATTCGATACCCTACAATGCTATTGTGAATTTTAATGAAATTTTGAACTTTAATAGATTTTTGTGCATTTCAATTGTACTTTTTGCAATTTTGTCGAAACGGTAACACTTACGCAAAAACTTTATAACTAGTAAATTGTAGGTGAAACGATTACCTATCCAATGGTATCACTCTCGATCCCCTACTTTATGGTCCACTTTCCAAATTTCGGGTAAGAAACGCCCACATTTTTTACCGTGCAAACGGCAACACTTATACAAAAACTTTATACTACATAATTGTAGCTGAAACGATTATCTAACCAATGGTATTTTATTCGATACCCCTACAATGCTATTGTGAATTTTAATGAAATTTTGAACTTTAATAGATTTTTGTGCATTTCAATTGTACTTTTTGCAATTTTTGTCGAAACGGTAACACTTACGCAAAAACTTTATACTAGTAAATTGTAGGTGAAACGATTACCTATCCAATGGTATCACTCTCGATCCCCTACTTTATGGTCCACTTTCCAATTTCGGGTAAGAAACGCCCACATTTTTTACCGTGCAAACGGCAACACTTATACAAAAACTTTATACTACATAATTGTAGCTGAAACGATTATCTAACCAATGGTATTTTATTCGATACCCTACAATGCTATTGTGAATTTTAATGAAATTTTGAACTTTAATAGATTTTTGTGCATTTCAATTGTACTTTTT
>CATKRW010000052.1:0-26197 GCA_949775025.1 Tricholauxania praeusta | reverse complement strand
ATTTTGAAAATTGCAAATTAAAAATGAAAAATGTAGGCATGTTTAACAAGAATGCGGAAAGTTGAAAATTTCCTAAAAATTGACAATGCACGCTAGGGTATTGAAGGTGATACCGTTGGGATAGGTAATCTTTTCAGCTACAATTACGTAGTATAAAGTTTTTGCGTAGGTCTTACGGTTTCGGAGAAATTTTGAAAGTTGCAATTAAAAATGAAAAATGTAGGCATATTAACCGGAATGCGGAAAGTTGAAAATTTCCTAAAAATTGAGAATGCACGCTAGGGTATTGAAGGTGGTACCGTTGGATAGGTAATCTTTTCAGCTACAGTTATGTAGTACAAAGTATTTGCGTAGGTGTTACGGGTTTGGAGAAATTTTGAAATTGCAATTAAAAATGAAAAATGTAGGCATATTTAACCGGAATGCGGAAAGTTGAAAATTTCCTAAAAATTGAGAATGCACGCTAGGGGTATTGAAGGTGGTACCGTTGGATAGGTAATCTTTTCAGCTACAATTACGTAGTATAAAGTTTTTGCGTAGGTGTTACGGTTTCGGAGGAAATTTTGAAAATTGCAATTAAAAATGAAAATTGTAGGCATATTTAACCGGAATGCGGAAAGTTGAAAATTCCTAAAAATTGAGAATGCACGCTAGGGTATTGAGGTGGTACCGTTGGATAGGTAATCTTTTCAGCTACAATTACGTAGTATAAAGTTTTTGCGTAGGTGTTACGGTTTCGGAGAAATTTTGAAAATTGCAATTAAATGAAAAATGTAGGCATGTTTAACCGGAATGCGGAAAGTTGAAAATTTCCTTAAAATTGAGAATGCACGCTAGGGTATTGAAGGTGGTACCGTTGGATAGGTAATCTTTTCAGCTACAGTTATGTAGTACAAAGTATTTGCGTAGGTGTTACGGTTTCGGAGAAATTTGAAAATTGCAATTAAAAATGAAAAGGTAGGCATATTTAACCGAATGCGGAAAGTTGAAAATTTCCTAAAAATTGAGAATGCACGCTAGGGTATTGAGGTAGTACCGTTGGATAGGTAATCTTTTCAGCTACAATTACGTAGTATAAAGTATTTGCGTAGGTTGTTACGGTTTCGGAAATTTTGAAAATTGCAATTAAAAAGGAAAAATGTAGGCATGTTTAACCGGATGCGGAAAGTTGAAAATTTCCTTAAAATTGAGAATGCACGCTAGGGTATTGAAGGTGGTACCGTTGGATAGGTAATCTTTTCAGCTACAATTACGTAGTATAAAGTTTTTGCGTAGGTGTTACGGGTTTGGAGAAATTTTGAAAATTGCAATTAAAAATAAAAAATGTAGGCATGTTTAACCGGAATGCGGAAAGTTGAAAAATTTCCTAAAAATTGAGAATGCACGCTAGGGTATTGAGGTAGTACCGTTGGATAGGTAATCTTTTCAGCTACAATTACGTAGTATAAAGTTTTTGCGTAGGTGTTACGGGTTTGGAGAAATTTTGAAAATTGCAATTAAAATTAAAATGTAGCATATTTAACCGGATGCGGAAGTTGAAAATTTCCTAAAAATTAAGAATGCACGCTAGGGTATTGAGGTGGTACCGTTGGATAGCTAATCTTTTCAGCTACAGTTATGTAGTACAAAATATTTGCGTAGGTCTTACGGTTTCGGAGAAATTTTGAAAATTGCAATTAAAAATGAAAAATGTAGGCATGTTTAACCGGAATGCGGAAAGTTGAAAATTTCCAAAAAATTGAGAATGCACGCTAGGGTATTGAAGGTGGTACCGTTGGATAGGTAATCTTTTCAGCTACAATTACGTAGTATAAAGTATTTGCGTAGGTGTTACGGTTTCGGAGAAATTTTGAAAATTGCAATTAAAAATGAAAAATGTAGGCATATTTAACCGGAATGCGGAAAGTTGAAAATTTCCTTAAAATTGAGAATGCACGCTAGGGTATTGAAGGTGGTACCGTTGGATAGGTAATCTTTTCAGCTACAGTTATTTAGTACAAAGTATTTGCGTAGGTGTTACGGTTTCGGAGAAATTTTGAAAATTGCAATTAAAATGAAAAATGTAGGCATATTTAACCGGAATGCGGAAAGTTGAAAATTTCTTAAAAATTGAGAATCAAAGTAAGGGTATCAAAGGTGGTACCGTTGGATAGGTAATCTTTTCAGCTACAATTACGTAGTATAAAGTATTTGCGTAGGTGTTTACGGTTTCGGAGAAATTTTGAAAATTGCAATTAAAAATAAAAAATGTAGGCATGTTTAACCGGAATGCGGAAAGTTGAAAATTTCCTAAAAATTGAGAATGCACGCTAGGTATTGAAGGTGGTACCGTTGGATAGGTAATTTTTTCAGCTACAGTTATGTAGTACAAAGTATTTGCGTAGGCTTTACGGTTTCGGAGAAATTTGAAAATTGCAATTAAAAATGAAAAATGTAGGCATATTTAACCGGAATGCGGAAAGTTGAAAATTTCCTAAAAATTGAGAATCAACGTAACGGTATCAAAAATGGTACCGTTGGATAGGTAATCTTTTCAGCTACAATTACGTAGTATAAAGTTTTTGCGTAGGTGTTACGGTTTTCGGAGAAATTTTGAAAATTGCAAATAAAAATGAAAAATGTAGGCATGTTTAACCGGAATGCGGAAAGTTGAAAATTTCCTAAAAATTGAGAATGCACGCTAGGGTATTGAAAGTGGTACTGTTAAATAGGTAATCTTTTCAGCTACAGTTATGTAGTATAAAGTTTTTGCGTAGGTGTTACGGTTTCGGAGAAATTTTGAAAATTGCAATTAAAAATGAAAAATGTAGGCATATTTAACCGGAATGCGGAAAGTTGAAAATTTCCTTAAAATTGAGAATGCACGCTAGGGTATTGAAGGTGGAACCGTTGAATAGGTAATCTTTTCAGCTACAATTACGTAGTATAAAGTTTTTGCGTAGGTGTTACGGTTTCGGAGAAAATTTTGAAAATTGCAATTAAAAATGAAAAATGTAGGCATATTTAACCGGAATGCGGAAAGTTGGAAATTTCCTAAAAATTGAGAATGCACGCTAGGGTATTGAAGGTGGTACCGTTGGATAGGTAATTTTTTTCAGCTACAGTTATGTAGTACAAAGTATTTGCGTAGGTTTTTACGGTTTCGGAGAAATTTGAAAATTGCAATTAAAAATGAAAAATGTAGGCATATTTAACCGGAATGCGGAAAGTTGAAAATTTCCTAAAAATTGAGAATCAACGTAACGGTATCAAAAATGGTACCGTTGGATAGGTAATCTTTTCAGCTACAATTACGTAGTATAAAGTTTTTGCGTAGGTGTTACGGTTTCGGAGAATTTTGAAAATTGCAAATAAAAATGAAAAATGTAGGCATGTTTAACCGGAATGCGGAAAGTTGAAAATTTCCTAAAAATTGAGAATGCACGCTAGGGTATTGAAAGTGGTACTGTTAAATAGGTAATCTTTTCAGCTACAGTTATGTAGTATAAAGTTTTTGCGTAGGTGTTACGGTTTCGGAGAAATTTTGAAAATTGCAATTAAAAATGAAAAATGTAGGCATATTTAACCGGAATGCGGAAAGTTGAAAATTTCCTTAAAATTGAGAATGCACGCTAGGGTATTGAAGGTGGTACCGTTGGATATGTAATCTTTTCAGCTACAATTACGTAAAATAAAGTATTTGCGTAGGTGTTACGGTTTTGGAGAAATTTTGAAAATTGGAATTAAAAATGAAAAATGTAGGCATGTTTAACCGGAATGCGGAAAGTTGAAAATTTCCTAAAAATTGAGAATGAACGTTAGGGTATCAAAAGTGGTACCGTTAGATAGGTAATTTTTTCAGCTACAGTTATGTAGTACAAAGTTTTTGCGTAGGTCTTACGGTTTCGGAGAAATTTTGAAAATTGCAATTAAAAATGAAAAATGTAGGCATATTTAACCGGAATGCGGAAAGTTGAAAATTTCCTTAAAATTGAGAATGCACGCTAGGGTATTGAAGGTAGTACCTTTGGATAGGTAATCTTTTCAGCTACAATTACGTAGTACAAAGTCTTTTCGTAGGTGTTACGGTTTCGGAGAAATTTTGAAAATTGCAATTAAAAATGAAAAATATAGGCATATTTAACCGGAATGCGGAAAGTTGAAAATTTCCTAAAAATTGAGAATGCACGCTAGGGTATTAAAGGTGGTACCGTTGGATAGGTAATCTTTTCAGCTACAATTACGTAGTATAAAGTTTTTGCGTAGGTGTTACGGTTTCGGAGAAATTTTGAAAATTGCAATTAAAAATGAAAAATGTAGGCATATTTAACCGGAAGGCGGAAAGTTGAAAATTTCCTAAAAATTAAGAATGCACACTAGGGTATTGAAGGTGGTACCGTTGGATAGGTAATCTTTTCAGCTACAATTACGAAATAAAAAGTATTTGCGTAGGTGTTACGGTTTCGGAGAAATTTTGAAAATTGCAATTAAAAATGAAAAATGTAGGCATATTTAACCGGAATGCGGAAAGTTGAAAATTTCCTTAAAATTGAGAATGCACGATAGGGTATTGAAGATGGTACCGTTGGATAGGTAATCTTTTCAGCTACAATTACGTAGTATAAAGTTTTTGCGTAGGTGTTACGGTTTCGGAGAAATTTTGAAAATTGCAATTAAAAATGAAAAATGTAGGCATGTTTAACCGGAATGCGGAAAGTTGAAAATTTCCTTAAAATTGAGAATGCACGCTAGGGTAATGAAGGTGGTACCGTTGGATAGGTAATCTTTTCAGCTACAGTTATGTAGTACAAAGTATTTGCGTAGGCGTTGCGGTTTCGGAGAAATTTTGAAAATTGCAATTTAAAATGAAAAATGTAGGCATGTTTAACCGGAATGCGGAAAGTTGAAAATTTCCTAAAAATTGAGAATGCATGCTAGGGTATTGAAGGTGGTACCGTTGGATAGGTAATCTTTTCAGCTACAATTACGTAGTATAAAGTTTTTGCGTAGGTCTTACGGTTTCGGAGAAATTTTGAAAATTGCAATTAAAAATGAAAAATGTAGGCATATTTAACCGGAATGCGGAAAGTTGAAAATTTCCTAAAAATTGAGAATGCACGCTAGGGTATTGAAGGTGGTACCGTTGGATAGGTAATCTTTTCAGCTACAGTTATGTAGTACAAAGTATTTGCGTAGGTGTTACGGGTTTGGAGAAATTTTGAAAATTGCAATTAAAAATGAAAAATGTAGGCATATTTAACCGGAATGCGGAAAGTTGAAAATTTCCTAAAAATTGAGAATGCACGTTAGGGTATTGAAGGTGATACCGTTGAATAGGTAATCTTTTCAGCTACAATTACGTAGTATAAAGTTTTTGCGTAGGTGTTACGGTTTCGGAGAAATTTTGAAATTGCAATTAAAAATGAAAAATGTAGGCATATTTAACCGGAATGCGGAAAGTTGAAAATTTCCTAAAAATTGAGAATGCACGCTAGGGTATTGAAGGTGGTACCGTTGGATAGGTAATCTTTTCAGCTACAGTTATGTAGTACAAAGTATTTGCGTAGGTGTTACGGTTTCGGAGAAATTTTGAAAATTGCAATTAAAAATGAAAAATGTAGGCATATTTAACCGGAATGCGGAAAGTTGAAAATTTCCTAAAAATTGAGAATGCACGCTAGGGTATTGAAGGTGGTAGCGTTGGATAGGTAATCTTTTCAGCTACAGTTATGTAGTACAAAGTATTTGCGTAGGTGTTACGGTTTCGGAGAAATTTTGAAAATTGCAATTAAAAATGAAAAATGTAGGCATGTTTAACCGGAATGCGGAAAGTTGAAAATTTCTTAAAAATTCAGAATGCACGCTAGGGTATTGAAAGTGGTACCGTTGGATAGGTAATCTTTTCAGCTACAATTACGTAGTACAAAGTATTTGCGTAGGTCTTACGGTTTCGGAGAAATTTTGAAAATTGCAATTAAAAATGAAAAATGTAGGCATATTTAACCGGAATGCGGAAAGTTGAAAATTTCCTTAAAATTGAGAATGCACGTTAGGGTATTGAAGGTGGTACCGTTGGATAGGTAATCTTTTCAGCTACAATTACGTAGTACAAAGTATTTGCGTAGGTGTTACGGTTTCGGAGAAATTTTGAAAATTGCAATTTAAAATGAAAAATGTAGGCATGTTTAACCGGAATGCGGAAAGTTGAAAATTTCCTAAAAATTGAGAATGCATGCTAGGGTATTGAAGGTGGTACCGTTGGATAGGTAATCTTTTCAGCTACAATTACGTAGTATAAAGTTTTTGCGTAGGTCTTACGGTTTCGGAGAAATTTTGAAAATTGCAATTAAAAATGAAAAATGTAGGCATATTTAACCGGAATGCGGAAAGTTGAAAATTTCCTAAAAATTGAGAATGCACGCTAGGGTATTGAAGGTGGTACCGTTGGATAGGTAATCTTTTCAGCTACAGTTATGTAGTACAAAGTATTTGCGTAGGTGTTACGGTTTCGGAGAAATTTTGAAAATTGCAATTAAAAATGAAAAAGGTAGGCATATTTAACCGGAATGCGGAAAGTTGAAAATTTCCTAAAAATTGAGAATGCACGCTAGGGTATTGAAGGTAGTACCGTTGGATAGGTAATCTTTTCAGCTACAATTACGTAGTATAAAGTATTTGCGTAGGTGTTACGGTTTCGGAGGAAATTTTGAAAATTGCAATTAAAAATGAAAAATGTAGGCATGTTTAACCGGGAATGCGGAAAGTTGAAAATTTCCTTAAAAATTGAGAATGCACGCTAGGGTATTGAAGGTGGTACCGTTGGATAGGTAATCTTTTCAGCTACAATTACGTAGTTATAAAGTTTTTGCGTAGGTGTTACGGGTTTGGAGAAATTTTGAAAATTGCAATTAAAAATAAAAAATGTAGGCATGTTTAACCGGAATGCGGAAAGTTGAAAATTTCCTAAAAATTGAGAATGCACGCTAGGGTATTGAAGGTAGTACCGTTGGATAGGTAATCTTTTCAGCTACAATTACGTAGTATAAGTTTTTGCGTAGGTGTTACGGGTTTGGAGAAATTTTGAAAATTGCAATTAAAAATTAAAAATGTAGGCATATTTAACCGGAATGCGGGAAAGTTGAAAATTTCCTAAAAATTAAGAATGCACGCTAGGGTATTGAAGGTGGTACCGTTGGATAGCTAATCTTTTCAGCTACAGTTATGTAGTACAAAATATTTGCGTAGGTCTTACGGTTTCGGAGAAATTTTGAAAATTGCAATTAAAAAAATGAAAAATGTAGGCATGTTTAACCGGAATGCGGAAAGTTGAAAATTTCCAAAAAATTGAGAATGCACGCTAGGGTATTGAAGGTGGTACCGTTGGATAGGTAATCTTTTCAGCTACAATTACGTAGTATAAAGTATTTGCGTAGGTGTTACGGTTTCGGAGAAATTTTGAAAATTGCAATTAAAAATGAAAAATGTAGGCATATTTAACCGGAATGCGGAAAGTTGAAAATTTCCTTAAAATTGAGAATGCACGCTAGGGTATTGAAGGTGGTACCGTTGGATAGGTAATCTTTTCAGCTACAGTTATTTAGTACAAAGTATTTGCGTAGGTGTTACGGTTTCGGAGAAATTTTGAAAATTGCAATTAAAAATGAAAAATGTAGGCATATTTAACCGGAATGCGGAAAGTTGAAAATTTCTTAAAAATTGAGAATCAAAGTAAGGGTATCAAAGGTGGTACCGTTGGATAGGTAATCTTTTCAGCTACAATTACGTAGTATAAAGTATTTGCGTAGGTGTTACGGTTTCGGAGAAATTTTGAAAATTGCAATTAAAAATAAAAAATGTAGGCATGTTTAACCGGAATGCGGAAAGTTGAAAATTTCCTAAAAATTGAGAATGCACGCTAGGGTATTGAAGGTGGTACCGTTGGATAGGTAATTTTTTCAGCTACAGTTATGTAGTACAAAGTATTTGCGTAGGCTTTACGGTTTCGGAGAAATTTTGAAAATTGCAATTAAAAATGAAAAATGTAGGCATATTTAACCGGAATGCGGAAAGTTGAAAATTTCCTAAAAATTGAGAATCAACGTAACGGTATCAAAAATGGTACCGTTGGATAGGTAATCTTTTCAGCTACAATTACGTAGTATAAAGTTTTTGCGTAGGTGTTACGGTTTCGGAGAAATTTTGAAAATTGCAAATAAAAATGAAAAATGTAGGCATGTTTAACCGGAATGCGGAAAGTTGAAAATTTCCTAAAAATTGAGAATGCACGCTAGGGTATTGAAAGTGGTACTGTTAAATATGTAATCTTTTCAGCTACAGTTATGTAGTATAAAGTTTTTGCGTAGGTGTTACGGTTTCGGAGAAATTTTGAAAATTGCAATTAAAAATGAAAAATGTAGGCATATTTAACCGGAATGCGGAAAGTTGAAAATTTCCTTAAAATTGAGAATGCACGCTAGGGTATTGAAGGTGGAACCGTTGAATAGGTAATCTTTTCAGCTACAATTACGTAGTATAAAGTTTTTGCGTAGGTGTTACGGTTTCGGAGAAATTTTGAAAATTGCAATTAAAAATGAAAAATGTAGGCATATTTAACCGGAATGCGGAAAGTTGGAAATTTCCTAAAAATTGAGAATGCACGCTAGGGTATTGAAGGTGGTACCGTTGGATAGGTAATTTTTTCAGCTACAGTTATGTAGTACAAAGTATTTGCGTAGGTTTTACGGTTTCGGAGAAATTTTGAAAATTGCAATTAAAAATGAAAAATGTAGGCATATTTAACCGGAATGCGGAAAGTTGAAAATTTCCTAAAAATTGAGAATGCACGCTAGGGTATTGAAGGTAGTACCGTTGGATAGGTAATCTTTTCAGCTACAATTACGTAGTATAAAGTATTTGCGTAGGTGTTACGGTTTCGGAGAAATTTTGAAAATTGCAATTAAAAATGAAAAATGTAGGCATGTTTAACCGGAATGCGGAAAGTTGAAAATTTCCTTAAAATTGAGAATGCACGCTAGGGTATTGAAGGTGGTACCGTTGGATAGGTAATCTTTTCAGCTACAATTACGTAGTATAAAGTTTTTGCGTAGGTGTTACGGGTTTGGAGAAATTTTGAAAATTGCAATTAAAAATAAAAAATGTAGGCATGTTTAACCGGAATGCGGAAAGTTGAAAATTTCCTAAAAATTGAGAATGCACGCTAGGGTATTGAAGGTAGTACCGTTGGATAGGTAATCTTTTCAGCTACAATTACGTAGTATAAAGTTTTTGCGTAGGTGTTACGGGTTTGGAGAAATTTTGAAAATTGCAATTAAAAATTAAAAATGTAGGCATATTTAACCGGAATGCGGAAAGTTGAAAATTTCCTAAAAATTAAGAATGCACGCTAGGGTATTGAAGGTGGTACCGTTGGATAGCTAATCTTTTCAGCTACAGTTATGTAGTACAAAATATTTGCGTAGGTCTTACGGTTTCGGAGAAATTTTGAAAATTGCAATTAAAAATGAAAAATGTAGGCATGTTTAACCGGAATGCGGAAAGTTGAAAATTTCCAAAAAATTGAGAATGCACGCTAGGGTATTGAAGGTGGTACCGTTGGATAGGTAATCTTTTCAGCTACAATTACGTAGTATAAAGTATTTGCGTAGGTGTTACGGTTTCGGAGAAATTTTGAAAATTGCAATTAAAAATGAAAAATGTAGGCATATTTAACCGGAATGCGGAAAGTTGAAAATTTCCTTAAAATTGAGAATGCACGCTAGGGTATTGAAGGTGGTACCGTTGGATAGGTAATCTTTTCAGCTACAGTTATTTAGTACAAAGTATTTGCGTAGGTGTTACGGTTTCGGAGAAATTTTGAAAATTGCAATTAAAAATGAAAAATGTAGGCATATTTAACCGGAATGCGGAAAGTTGAAAATTTCTTAAAAATTGAGAATCAAAGTAAGGGTATCAAAGGTGGTACCGTTGGATAGGTAATCTTTTCAGCTACAATTACGTAGTATAAAGTATTTGCGTAGGTGTTACGGTTTCGGAGAAATTTTGAAAATTGCAATTAAAAATAAAAAATGTAGGCATGTTTAACCGGAATGCGGAAAGTTGAAAATTTCCTAAAAATTGAGAATGCACGCTAGGGTATTGAAGGTGGTACCGTTGGATAGGTAATTTTTTCAGCTACAGTTATGTAGTACAAAGTATTTGCGTAGGCTTTACGGTTTCGGAGAAATTTTGAAAATTGCAATTAAAAATGAAAAATGTAGGCATATTTAACCGGAATGCGGAAAGTTGAAAATTTCCTAAAAATTGAGAATCAACGTAACGGTATCAAAAATGGTACCGTTGGATAGGTAATCTTTTCAGCTACAATTACGTAGTATAAAGTTTTTGCGTAGGTGTTACGGTTTCGGAGAAATTTTGAAAATTGCAAATAAAAATGAAAAATGTAGGCATGTTTAACCGGAATGCGGAAAGTTGAAAATTTCCTAAAAATTGAGAATGCACGCTAGGGTATTGAAAGTGGTACTGTTAAATATGTAATCTTTTCAGCTACAGTTATGTAGTATAAAGTTTTTGCGTAGGTGTTACGGTTTCGGAGAAATTTTGAAAATTGCAATTAAAAATGAAAAATGTAGGCATATTTAACCGGAATGCGGAAAGTTGAAAATTTCCTTAAAATTGAGAATGCACGCTAGGGTATTGAAGGTGGAACCGTTGAATAGGTAATCTTTTCAGCTACAATTACGTAGTATAAAGTTTTTGCGTAGGTGTTACGGTTTCGGAGAAATTTTGAAAATTGCAATTAAAAATGAAAAATGTAGGCATATTTAACCGGAATGCGGAAAGTTGGAAATTTCCTAAAAATTGAGAATGCACGCTAGGGTATTGAAGGTGGTACCGTTGGATAGGTAATTTTTTCAGCTACAGTTATGTAGTACAAAGTATTTGCGTAGGTTTTACGGTTTCGGAGAAATTTTGAAAATTGCAATTAAAAATGAAAAATGTAGGCATATTTAACCGGAATGCGGAAAGTTGAAAATTTCCTAAAAATTGAGAATGCACGCTAGGGTATTGAAGGTGGTAGCGTTGGATAGGTAATCTTTTCAGCTACAGTTATGTAGTACAAAGTATTTGCGTAGGTGTTACGGTTTCGGAGAAATTTTGAAAATTGCAATTAAAAATGAAAAATGTAGGCATGTTTAACCGGAATGCGGAAAGTTGAAAATTTCTTAAAAATTCAGAATGCACGCTAGGGTATTGAAAGTGGTACCGTTGGATAGGTAATCTTTTCAGCTACAATTACGTAGTACAAAGTATTTGCGTAGGTCTTACGGTTTCGGAGAAATTTTGAAAATTGCAATTAAAAATGAAAAATGTAGGCATATTTAACCGGAATGCGGAAAGTTGAAAATTTCCTTAAAATTGAGAATGCACGTTAGGGTATTGAAGGTGGTACCGTTGGATAGGTAATCTTTTCAGCTACAATTACGTAGTACAAAGTATTTGCGTAGGTGTTACGGTTTCGGAGAAATTTTGAAAATTGCAATTAAAAATGAAAAATGTAGGCATATTTAACCGGAATGCGGAAAGTTGAAAATTTCTTAAAAATTGAGAATCAAAGTAAGGGTATCAAAAGTGGTACCGTTGGATAGGTAATTTTTTCAGCTACAGTTATGTAGTACAAAGTATTTGCGTAGGTTTTACGGTTTCGGAGAAATTTTGAAAATTGCAATTAAAAATGAAAAATGTAGGCATATTTAACCGGAATGCGGAAAGTTGAAAATTTCCTAAAAATTGAGAATCAAAGTAACGGTATCAAAAGTGGTACCGTTGGATAGGTAATCTTTTCAGCTACAGTTATTTAGTACAAAGTATTTGCGTAGGTAATACGGTTTCGGAGAAATTTTGAAAATTGCAATTAAAAATGAAAAATGTAGGCATATTTAACCGGAATGCGGAAAGTTGAAAATTTCCTTAAAATTGAGAATGCACGCTAGGGTATTGAAGGTGGAACCGTTGAATAGGTAATCTTTTCAGCTACAATTACGTAGTATAAAGTTTTTGCGTAGGTGTTACGGTTTCGGAGAAATTTTGAAAATTGCAATTAAAAATGAAAAATGTAGGCATATTTAACCGTAATGCGGAAAATTGAAAATTTCCTAAAAATTGAGAATGCACGCTAGGGTATTGAAAGTGGTACTGTTAAATAGGTAATCTTTTCAGCTACAGTTATGTAGTATAAAGTTTTTGCGTAGGTGTTACGGTTTCGGAGAAATTTTGAAAATTGCAATTAAAAATGAAAAATGTAGGCATATTTAACCGGAATGCGGAAAGTTGAAAATGTCCTTAAAATTGAGAATGCACGCTAGGGTTTTGAAGGTGGTACCGTTGGATAGGTAATCTTTTCAGCTACAATTACGTAGTATAAAGTATTTGCGTAGGTGTTACGGTTTCGGAGAAATTTTGAAAATTGCAATTAAAAATGAAAAATGTAGGCATATTTAACCGGAATGCGGAAAGTTGAAAATTTCTTAAAAATTGAGAATCAAAGTAAGGGTATCAAAAGTGGTACCGTTGGATAGGTAATTTTTTCAGCTACAGTTATGTAGTACAAAGTATTTGCGTAGGTTTTACGGTTTCGGAGAAATTTTGAAAATTGCAATTAAAAATGAAAAATGTAGGCATATTTAACCGGAATGCGGAAAGTTGAAAATTTCCTAAAAATTGAGAATCAAAGTAACGGTATCAAAAGTGGTACCGTTGGATAGGTAATCTTTTCAGCTACAGTTATTTAGTACAAAGTATTTGCGTAGGTGTTACGGTTTCGGAGAAATTTTGAAAATTGCAATTAAAAATGAAAAATGTAGGCATATTTAACCGGAATGCGGAAAGTTGAAAATTTCCTTAAAATTGAGAATGCACGCTAGGGTATTGAAGGTGGAACCGTTGAATAGGTAATCTTTTCAGCTACAATTACGTAGTATAAAGTTTTTGCGTAGGTGTTACGGTTTCGGAGAAATTTTGAAAATTGCAATTAAAAATGAAAAATGTAGGCATATTTAACCGGAATGCGGAAAGTTGAAAATTTCCTAAAAATTGAGAATGCACGTTAGGGTATTGAAGGTGATACCGTTGAATAGGTAATCTTTTCAGCTACAATTACGTAGTATAAAGTTTTTGCGTAGGTGTTACGGTTTCGGAGAAATTTTGAAAATTGCAATTAAAAATGAAAAATGTAGGCATATTTAACCGGAATGCGGAAAGTTGAAAATTTCCTAAAAATTGAGAATGCACGCTAGGGTATTGAAGGTGGTACCGTTGGATAGGTAATCTTTTCAGCTACAGTTATGTAGTACAAAGTATTTGCGTAGGTGTTACGGTTTCGGAGAAATTTTGAAAATTGCAATTAAAAATGAAAAATGTAGGCATATATAACCGGAATGCGGAAAGTTGAAAATTTCCTAAAAATTGAGAATGCACGCTAGGGTATTGAAGGTGGTACCGTTGGATAGGTAATCTTTTCAGCTACAGTTATGTAGTACAAAGTATTTGCGTAGGTGTTACGGTTTCGGAGAAATTTGAAAATTGCAATTAAAAATGAAAAATGTAGGCATATTTAACCGGAATGCGGAAAGTTGAAAATTTCCTAAAAATTGAGAATGCACGCTAGGGTATTGAAAGTGGTACCGTTGGATAGGTAATCTTTTCAGCTACAATTACGTAGTACAAAGTATTTGCGTAGGTCTTACGGTTTCGGAGAAATTTTGAAAATTGCAATTAAAAATGAAAAATGTAGGCATATTTAACCGGAATGCGGAAAGTTGAAAATTTCCTTAAAATTGAGAATGCACGTTAGGGTATTGAAGGTGGTACCGTTGGATAGGTAATTTTTTCAGCTACAATTACGTAGTACAAAGTATTTGCGTAGGTGTTACGGTTTCGGAGAAATTTTGAAAATTGCAATTAAAAATGAAAAATGTAGGCATATTTAACCGGAATGCGGAAAGTTGAAAATTTCTTAAAAATTGAGAATCAAAGTAAGGGTATCAAAAGTGGTACCGTTGGATAGGTAATTTTTTCAGCTACAGTTATGTAGTACAAAGTATTTGCGTAGGTTTTACGGTTTCGGAGAAATTTTGAAAATTGCAATTAAAAATGAAAAATGTAGGCATATTTAATGCGGAATGCGGAAAGTTGAAAATTTCCTAAAAATTGAGAATCAAAGTAACGGTATCAAAAGTGGTACCGTTTAATAAGTAATCTTTTCAGCTACAGTTATTTAGTACAAAGTATTTGCGTAGGTGTTACGGTTTCGGAGAAATTTTGAAAATTGCAATTAAAAATGAAAAATGTAGGCATATTTAACCGGAATGCGGAAAGTTGAAAATTTCCTTAAAATTGAGAATGCACGCTAGGGTATTGAAGGTGGAACCGTTGAATAGGTAATCTTTTCAGCTACAATTACGTAGTATAAAGTTTTTGCGTAGGTGTTGTAATAGGCAAAGAAAAATTTGTATAAAGATACGCAAAACACATATAACGTCAACTGTTATACAAATTCTATGTTTTCGTGCGCACTAAGGCATATTGTAGTTGCCCATTTCGGTACACTAATTTTTTTAGCTTACACACGTTAGTGTGTATAAACTTGGATTTTTGTCGCAACGTACTCTACGTTCGCTCAAATTTGATACAGCTTGGCCTGCCGTTATAATGATACATATATTAGATGATAATACAATCTTTACAAAAGAATCAAATCCTGCCTTATGGAAACATAACACAGGTGGACTTGAGTACGTACAGAGCGGGTGTGCATGCTAGTCGTGCCGGGTCTATGCTGGTCGGCTAAGTCGGGGTTCGTGCTCTATACTTAACTCTGCCTATTATCATATATATAAAAGAATTCATGCACAGGTAATCAAGAAATAAAAACCATACAGCAAATAAAAACAAAATCTTCAAATATAATCAATATGTATACGCTGCAATAATTGGTATACTAATCAAGACGAAAAGAAATTTGAATCGAAATTAAATAAATCACCAAATGGCATTTTTAATCAAAATGTATTCGTCTTTAAGGTACAGATAAAGATTGTTCGCATTTTGAGTGAGAGGCAAAGGTGTTGCTGCCTCAGGTCTTAACCCTAACTTAACCATAGAATGAGAGACCTAGATTCTCTCCCAAACCCAACCAAAATTACAAACTAGAATGTGTATTTCATTACCGCAAGACTTATAAAAAGTGTCTACAATTTATTCATTTTTTTATAGAATTAAAAAATTCAAGATACAAAGTATATAATGGGAGCAAATTCCATTATATAAATGTGCATTAAAATTAGGAAAATGATGCTTACAAATTTAGAAAATATTTTAAGTTATATCTTAAGTCATAATTTTAGAATTAAATAATGTGAATTGCAAACAATTAACTAAATCGAAAGCTTTAACGTTCCATACTTCAAAATGTACGTTTTTGGTTGCTAACACTGTATGTTCTAATTAGAGCAAGAGAGTGAAAATTACAAAAAAAAAACTTGAAATTTAGCGAAACTAACAAAGTGCTCGCTCAAAAATTACATTCGACTTACGCGGAACGCTTGAAAACGAAACATAATAATTGATTCCAAATTTGAACGATTATTATGAATGCTTTTGTTTTTTTTTTTTTTCAATTTCTTTTCAAAAACCAAAGCTTTAAGATAGCATAAAGAGAGTAATATTAATAATACTAATAATAATAATTGAGTAAAAATGAGAAAAATAAAACTTACATTTTGATCTTCTGCATCAACGACGATGGGCCCATTGTTGTGATGTTATGCTGCTTTTAGAAGAATGTTAGCTCTCTTGGTTTTTGATCGAAAATTTTACTTTTACTAATTCCTAACTTCTTACACTCTTTTTGCTTTAACTGATTTTGTTTTATTTTACTTTTAATGCTTAATTATCTTATTTTTATATTTAACTACATAGTTTGAGATACGTGGGTATTCTTAAACCCCTGCACAAAATTTTATGAATCAATTAGATGCAAATAAAAATGTATAGTATTATTTAAATATTCATATTTAAATAATTCATTGAATTTAACATGAAATTCCAATTGAAGATATCATATAAAATCCTCTGAAATTTCGACCAAATTATTGTTCATTTGCTTATTGCATTTTTGTTTAAAACTGTTGAATTAAGCGTTAATAGAAATAAAACGATATCAGTTATATTAAGAAATTTTAAATTATCCTTAGATTTAAGTAGATTATGCATAAAGAAAAATTCATCAATTAGACTTAAGAAGTTGTAACATTAAATTTAAGTAATTCAATTTAAATTTAAAGAATTCATTTAGCTTAAATAAATTTTAAGATTTAGATTTTGATTTAAACTTCATATTTCAAAGAAATGAAATGAACTGATGTGGAAATTAAATTCAGTATTTAGTCAAAAAAAAACTGATATGCAAATTTAATAAAAAAAACTATTTAATTAAACATTTTAACGGGCATTTTTCTGGAACAAGAAAAAAATGTAATTGAGAAGCGCGAATGACACCATTTTAAAACTTAGCATATACATACATATATACATATATACGTATATAAATATATGTACATATATATATACAATCAAAGATTTTAAAATGGCTTTATATATATATATATAAATTTATGTATATATTTTAATACGACGATAATTTGAAATTATTTGAAAAGACGATGATAGTAAATTTTCCCCAAAGCCTAACGCATTTTGCATCAATTTAATTTTATAGTTGACATGCAATTTTCGAAAGTCGCTCGAATATGCATTTATAATTTATAATCCAAATTAGTTGTAGCGTGAATATAAAGCTTCTGTTTTTCACTGCGACTTAAATTTTTGATGGTGGGAAACTTAAACTTCTTTTTCGATCGTAGCTACAATAGAAATTTCCTTTTTGTATGCGAGATGAGATTTTTGTTCGCCGTTCAGTTGAGCTTTCGCTTATCAGGTTGCTTAAATTTTGCGAGTCTTCAAGCCATATGAACTAAAAATTCTTAATTCCTGATAGAATATTTGCTTTTTAATTCCTGATTTTAAAAACCTTCTTTGAAAATGTATGATAGATGTTAACACTTTTCACTTTAATATAAATTATCACTTTTTGATTTTTAAGCCGGTCTTAACTCCGCTGTTGTCAAAATGCAAAAGAATGCAAATCTCTTTGCAGCTTCGCATCACAGGTCTGATGCAATACCGCGTTGCCCGAAATCAAATGATTTTGGGTGAAACGGTACTGCAGAAAACAAGTTTCTCCAAAAAAAAATCTAAATGTTCGGCGAAGCTATTCCATTCATACCCTATCCTAACATTTATAATATAAACAAAGTACTTGCTTTGTAATACGGCAGGCCAAGCTGTATCAAATTTGAGCGAACGTAGAGTACGTTGCGACAAAAATCCAAGTTTATACACACTAACGTGTGTAAGCTAAAAAAATTAGTGTACCGAAATGGGCAACTACAATATGCCTTAGTGCGCACGAAAACATAGAATTTGTATAACAGTTGACGTTATATGTGTTTTGCGTATCTTTATACAAATTTTTCTTTGCCTATTACAAAGCAGGTTTTAAATGAAGGTGTTTTTACAACATTCATTTAAAAGCTGAAAACAGGGAATGAAGAAAATTAGTTAAAATCTTATAGGCACAAATTCAAAGAACTTTCATATCTTTCGCATGATATGTTCCTAAAAGTTTGCCGCTTAAGTCTTCTAACACATAATATACTGACCCTGTTTTTTCGCGTACTCTAGCCTTAAGAAACGTTTTAGCTAATTTGCTATTAAAATGATTCGCAAAATTACTTTGCGCGAAATTTCTGCGCAATACTTCCTGCCCTACTTTAAAACTTATTGGTCGTGTTCGCAAATTATAATTTTTGGCATTAGAATTGTAAGCTTTATGCAGGTTTTTTCGAACTAAATCACGGATTATGGACAAATTATCATGCCGTTCTTCATGGCTTTTAATTCTGCCTTCTTCTAGCATACCAATATTTTTCAGGAGCTTATAGGACTCACCATGACTTACCATATGCTGTCCAAAAACAACAAAGTATGGACTTTGAGATGTTGACTGGTGGATGGAATTACGCAAAGCACAATTTATACTACTAAGGTGCACGTCCCACTCGCGCTGGTCATTTTTTATATATGCGCGAAGCGCCGCGTTTATAGAACGATTAACCCTCTCAGAACTATTACTTTGAGGTGAATACACCGCTGTGCAGTTGTGTCTAATCCCAAGCTTAGTTAAAAAGGTTTCGAATTCGCCAGATCGAAATTGACTGCCGTTGTCGCTAACAAGTGTTTCCGGAACACCAAAAACATCAAAAACATTTACTTTTAGGTACTGAACAATTGGAGTTGTTGTAAATTTTTTTAAAGGACACAAAAATGTAAATTTGGACATGTGGTCCAATACAATGAGTATACCAATATATCCATTCTTTGACCTCGGTAAAGGTCCTATTAAGTCGACGTATAAGCGCTGAAAAATTCTATCTGATGGAATAAAATTACCCATTGGTGGTCTGCTAACTTTTGTGGAATGCTTCGTTGTTTTACAGATTTCACAGCTTAGAACGTAATCCCGCACCGTGCGATATAAAGAAGGCCAATAGAAAAATCTCCTCAAGCGTTCCACTGTTTTAGTGACACCTCCATGTGCACTTGTTGCGCCATCGTGTGCGTTGCGAATTACTTCCAGCTGTAAATTTTTCGGCACAACCAATTTCCAAGCCAAGTTTTCTTGGTCTATGTTGCCACTGTAAAAATCTGTTCGTCTGTAAATATATCTGTCACGAATGCAAAAGTCTGGAAATTTTTCTAATTCAGTTTTAATTTTTTCGCGCTGCTCTACATACTCATTACTATTGAATTCTTCAGATTCTAGGTCAATAACTGGTACATTTTCAATTGCAAGACTAGAAATTTCGTCAGCGTTTTCTGAATTTACGCGAGAGAGTGCATCCGGAACCACGTTCGCACTGCCTTTACGGTGCTCTATTGCAAAATCATAGCCTTGCAGCTTTAGAGCCCACCGAGCTAAACGACCACTTAGATCGGTTTGCTTCATGAGCCAGCGCAGACTAGCGTGGTCCGTTATAACCTTAAATTCTTGGCCCTCCACGTATGGACGAAATTTCTTTATTGCCAGCACCGCTGCCAAGCACTCCTGTTCAGTCACAGAGTAGTTGCGCTGCGCGTGATTAAGTTTCTGTGACATGAATGCCACAGGAACCTCCTCACCGTTCTCATTCATTTGCGCAAGCACTGCGCCTACTCCGTACTGACTTGCATCGCATTGTATTATAAAAAGCTTGCTAAAATCAGGAGTGGCAAGCAACGGAGCTGACGTCAATCGATTTTTTAATAATTCAAAAGCCGCATCTGCCTCCGGATTCCACTCAAAATTTCGTGATTTTTTTAAGAGATCAGTTAAAGGATTGGTGATATCAGCAAAGTTTGAAACAAAACGCCTGTACCATCCTGCCATTCCTAAAAATCGTCGTAGCTGACGTACTGATTTTGGCACTGGATAGTCCGTTATAGCCGAAATTTTTCCCTGATCTGTTTGCAACGTACCGAAACCTACAATATAGCCAAGATAGCGCACTTGTTTCAAGCAAAATTTACTTTTAGATATATTAATCGTAAGACCAGCTTTATGAATATGAAGAGCAACTTCTTTTAAAAGCTCAACATGAGACAAGAAACTTTCCGAAAGCAACAGGAGATCATCTAAGTAGACAAACACTCTCTCTTTAAGGTGGTAAGGAATGACCTTATCCATTAACCTGCACATCGATTGAGGAGCGTTACACAAACCGAACGGCATAACTGTATATTGATACAGCGGTCGATTTGGTACCGTAAACGCTGTCTTTTCGCGAGAACCTACCTCCAGCGGAATTTGCCAGAATGCATCTTTTAAATCCAGACTGGAGATAAATTCGGCGCGAGGAAGTCTGCTTAAAATTCCCTCGATGTGCGGCAATGGATACGCATTCTTCACCGTAAGCGCATTCACCTTGCGGCTGTCCAAGCAGAGCCTGACCTTCCCCGGTTTTCTTATTAAGACAACCGGTGATGACCATGCACTGGCTGACTCTTCAATTACCCCCATCGCTAGCATTCGGTCAATCTCCTGACCCATGAGCTTTTCAACAGCAGGCGATATTGGAAAATGTCTCTGTTTAATTGGCTTAGCTTGGCCTACGTCAATAATGTGCTCTAACAAGGACGTTTTGCCTAAACCTGTATCTTCATAGGACGGAAAGCATTTGATAGCTGACTTTAAAAGTTCTTTTTGAGTTGAATTCAAATCATGTACAGTGGAATCAGTTTCGCTTAATTTTACTTCACTGATAACATTAGGAGCTAATTTAAAAATCCTCCAAAAATCAACACCTAAGTAAACGTCTTGTGTCAAAGTAGGTATTACGTAAAATTCAATCTTTTTAGTTTTATTTTGGTATGTGACATCTAACAATACTACGCCAGTGATATTTTGCTTAGAGCCATCAGCAACGCGAATAGAAGAATTCAGCGGCTTAAGTTTTAAATTCATTTTTGATAATTCTAGGGCAAAATTACTACCTATACAGCTAGCAGAAGCTCCTGTATCGAGTAAGCCAAGTATGGACTTATTTAAAATTTTAACTGACGCGTATGGTCGAATATCGTTGTCTTTACATAAGATGGTTGATACTAGAAAACTTTTCTTTGCTTTAACATTTTCCCAGTATGTTTTAGCTCTTTGAGCAGAGCGAGATCTTCTAAAAATGTTTCTACGAACTTGAATATATTTTTGAAAACGTTCGTGAAAAGGTCTAATGGGATATAAATTTGTCACGTTTGGTGTTTTCGTTAAGTCAGGATTTCGTAAAATTTTGGTCGGAGTGGTCACTGGTGGTTCCTTTGCTGGGGTTTGGGATGTCTGCTGATGTTGTTGCAGGCATCCCTCTGCCTGTTTTCCTGTTTGCTGCAGTTGGGACAGTTGGGTAGAAAAAATGCCAGAAGTCCGCATCCATAGCAAAAAACTCGTCGCGGTTTCACACATTGCTTATAACTATGCCCAACTTCTTCACAATTCCAACACTTAAGACTTGACGTATCCTGAGTTTTAATAGGTGTATGAATTTCACAAGCTTCGTTGCCAAAGTCCGCATCCTCCAAATTAGATTCTTGCATTTCTGCAACGTGTCTCTTCTGAAATCCAAAAGGTTTCCCAAATGTAAAGCTAGAACGTTGAACTGTTTCAAAAAAATTTTCGCGTCTATTACAAGCACGTCTTAACTGTGAAATGGTTTTTATGTCTAGGTGTAAAAGTTCATGTCGAACATCAGGACGTAAATTCCTAATCAACGTTTCTACTAACACTAACTCGGGTAATGGTGTGCGTAAGCTATCGCTCATACACATCACGCTGTCTAAATACTGCTCAAAAGTTTCATTTGTCCTTTGTTTTCGAGACCTGATGCTTTCTTCAATATCAAAGTCTGATCTAAAATCTTTAAAATTTTTGCGCAACTCTTCGCAAATCACATTCCAATCCAAAGCTTGAACTGAACGGTGATGCCGCCAAAACCATCTTTTGGCTTTACCCTCAAACAATACATGAACATGTTGACATAATAAATTAAAGTTCCCTCTGAGAGAAGATAAAGTAAGCGCGTTCACTCGATAAATAAATTCATCAATAGATATTGTTTCCAATGATCCATCAAATGTTAACTTCCAATTGAGAATGATTTTTGCAACAGAATCAGAAGAAAAGGTAGTAGAATTAGAATTATGAATCGACAAAGGATTACTTTGATTCGAATTCTGATGAGAATTTCGATCAATATTTTGTTCATTACGAACACCATTGACATTATTATTTGCATTAAGATTATTTATTGCTGGCAAATCTCGTGGCCAATTTGGTTCAGTTTGTAACCTTGCATTGCTATGATTACGGTCACTTTGATTTAAATTCATTTGCTGAAAGTACTGCTCGAGAGAGCTTGTAACTAGCTGACTCACAGCACTTCGAATTTCACGAGTTATGGTCTCACTTTGTCGTTGAGTTGATGTCTCAATCATTTCTTGAACACGACGGTAATTTAAGTTTGAATTAAAATGGTCTTCACGATTTCGAAAATTATTATTAAAGTTTTGCGGACGACCACGTCTACGCGGATTTACAGGCGAACGTGTATCGTCATGCTCTGGCCAATCTAAAATATTTACATTAGCAGCTCTAGAACGGGTGGTTGGACCTCGAAAATTATTTGAGTGCCTTGGCACTGCACCAGTTGAAGTTTCAGGTACAGATTGTTGTTCCTGTTCAGCAAAGCTGTGAAGAGACTGAGTATCGCATACTTGTCTACAAGCAGGACAATTATTGTTCTCATGCAACCAAACAGAAATGCATGAACGGTGGAATCCATGCTGACATGGTGTAACAGCGAAATTTAATTCAGTTGTTGCTTCGTTACAAATGGAGCAAATTTCTCCTGGTTCAACGAGCTGTGCCAAATTATCGTTACTATGACGAACTGCCATGTTTTCTCAAAAAAAATTTAGTTCAATTAAAAGAATCTCAAAACCGAAAAATTACAGAAAATCTCAAATATCAAACAAAATTATTCAATATTGAGAAAATATTTAACTCAATATTTTAATAGCAATAAATTTCAAAATAAAAAAAAATGTCAAAAATGATTTATAAGTTTGTACAAAGTCTTGCGTGTAATTTAATACAACATCACTAGTTTAAATAAGAGTATCTCAAAATGTTTATCTTTATCTTACCAAAACAAAAAAAAATTCAGCCAATAATTGTGATAATTCACAAATAAGTGGTATACTAGTATACTTCACTCAGGTTATTGTAAATGAACAACAATTATTTAAAAAAAACCAAACGAAACTTCTGGTACAAGTATTACTTTAAACTCATAAATATTCCAAGTAAGAATCGTTATAATATTGAATGGAAGAATAATAAAAATTTATGTAAATATCAAGTAAACTTTAAGTCGGGTTAGCTGAACACTTTGCATTCAAACTAATTCCACTAACTATCGTTTACAGGCTAGACAAAATTGTGATCGCAGTCTAAAAAAAACATCATTGAAGTAGACGGTTAGGTAAGCCTAATACAACTTAGTCCTAATTCCAGAAACTACCGAATATGTCGAAATATACAAAGAAATAGAAAGAAAGAAAGAAAGCCCAAAAAATTTTGGGCCCCACGTTGGGCGCCATTTTATATATAATGATACATATATTAGATGATAATACAATCTTTACAAAAGAATCAAATCCTGCCTTATGGAAACATAACACAGGTGGACTTGAGTACGTACAGAGCGGGTGTGCATGCTAGTCGTGCCGGGTCTATGCTGGTCGGCTAAGTCGGGGTTCGTGCTCTATACTTAACTCTGCCTATTATCATATATATAAAAGAATTCATGCACAGGTAATCAAGAAATAAAAACCATACAGCAAATAAAAACAAAATCTTCAAATATAATCAATATGTATACGCTGCAATAATTGGTATACTAATCAAGACGAAAAGAAATTTGAATCGAAATTAAATAAATCACCAAATGGCATTTTTAATCAAAATGTATTCGTCTTTAAGGTACAGATAAAGATTGTTCGCATTTTGAGTGAGAGGCAAAGGTGTTGCTGCCTCAGGTCTTAACCCTAACCCAACCATAGAATGAGAGACCTAGATTCTCTCCCAAACCCAACCAAAATTACAAACTAGAATGTGTATTTCATTACCGCAAGACTTATAAAAAGTGTCTACAATTTATTCATTTTTTTATAGAATAAAAAAATTCAAGATACAAAGTATATAATGGGAGCAAATTCCATTATATAAATGTGCATTAAAATTAGGAAAATGATGCTTACAAATTTAGAAAATATTTTAAGTTATATCTTAAGTCATAATTTTAGAATTAAATAATGTGAATTGCAAACAATTAACTAAATCGAAAGCTTTAACGTTCCATACTTCAAAATGTACGTTTTTGGTTGCTAACACTGTATGTTCTAATTAGAGCAAGAGAGTGAAAATTACAAAAAAAAAACTTGAAATTTAGCGAAACTAACAAAGTGCTCGCTCAAAAATTACATTCGACTTACGCGGAACGCTTGAAAACGAAACATAATAATTGATTCCAAATTTGAACGATTATTATGAATGCTTTTGTTTTTTTTTTTTTTTCAATTTCTTTTCAAAAACCAAAGCTTTAAGATAGCATAAAGAGAGTAATATTAATAATACTAATAATAATAATTGAGTAAAAATGAGAAAAATAAAACTTACATTTTGATCTTCTGCATCAACGACGATGGGCCCATTGTTGTGATGTTATGCTGCTTTTAGAAGAATGTTAGCTCTCTTGGTTTTTGATCGAAAATTTTACTTTTACTAATTCCTAACTTCTTACACTCTTTTTGCTTTAACTGATTTTGTTTTATTTTACTTTTAATGCTTAATTATCTTATTTTTATATTTAACTACATAGTTTGAGATACGTGGGTATTCTTAAACCCCTGCACAAAATTTTATGAATCAATTAGATGCAAATAAAAATGTATAGTATTATTTAAATATTCATATTTAAATAATTCATTGAATTTAACATGAAATTCCAATTGAAGATATCATATAAAATCCTCTGAAATTTCGACCAAATTATTGTTCATTTGCTTATTGCATTTTTGTTTAAAACTGTTGAATTAAGCGTTAATAGAAATAAAACGATATCAGTTATATTAAGAAATTTTAAATTATCCTTAGATTTAAGTAGATTATGCATAAAGAAAAATTCATCAATTAGACTTAAGAAGTTGTAACATTAAATTTAAGTAATTCAATTTAAATTTAAAGAATTCATTTAGCTTAAATAAATTTTAAGATTTAGATTTTGATTTAAACTTCATATTTCAAAGAAATGAAATGAACTGATGTGGAAATTAAATTCAGTATTTAGTCAAAAAAAAAACTGATATGCAAATTTAATAAAAAAAACTATTTAATTAAACATTTTAACGGGCATTTTTCTGGAACAAGAAAAAAATGTAATTGAGAAGCGCGAATGACACCATTTTAAAACTTAGCATATACATACATATATACATATATACGTATATAAATATATGTACATATATATATACAATCAAAGATTTTAAAATGGCTTTATATATATATATATAAATTTATGTATATATTTTAATACGACGATAATTTGAAATTATTTGAAAAGACGATGATAGTAAATTTTCCCCAAAGCCTAACGCATTTTGCATCAATTTAATTTTATAGTTGACATGCAATTTTCGAAAGTCGCTCGAATATGCATTTATAATTTATAATCCAAATTAGTTGTAGCGTGAATATAAAGCTTCTGTTTTTCACTGCGACTTAAATTTTTGATGGTGGGAAACTTAAACTTCTTTTTCGATCGTAGCTACAATAGAAATTTCCTTTTTGTATGCGAGATGAGATTTTTGTTCGCCGTTCAGTTGAGCTTTCGCTTATCAGGTTGCTTAAATTTTGCGAGTCTTCAAGCCATATGAACTAAAAATTCTTAATTCCTGATAGAATATTTGCTTTTTAATTCCTGATTTTAAAAACCTTCTTTGAAAATGTATGATAGATGTTAACACTTTTCACTTTAATATAAATTATCACTTTTTGATTTTTAAGCCGGTCTTAACTCCGCTGTTGTCAAAATGCAAAAGAATGCAAATCTCTTTGCAGCTTCGCATCACAGGTCTGATGCAATACCGCGTTGCCCGAAATCAAATGATTTTGGGTGAAACGGTACTGCAGAAAACAAGTTTCTCCAAAAAAAAATCTAAATGTTCGGCGAAGCTATTCCATTCATACCCTATCCTAACATTTATAATATAAACAAAGTACTTGCTTTGTAATACGGTGTAATAGGCAAAGAAAAATTTGTATAAAGATACGCAAAACACATATAACGTCAACTGTTATACAAATTCTATGTTTTCGTGCGCACTAAGGCATATTGTAGTTGCCCATTTCGGTACACTAATTTTTTTAGCTTACACACGTTAGTGTGTATAAACTTGGATTTTTGTCGCAACGTACTCTACGTTCGCTCAAATT